>JARYGA010035650.1:17500-20000 GCA_030545235.1 Helianthus tuberosus | reverse complement strand
AATGAAGACCTGACCCGAGAATGTGAACTCGTGTTCATAAACCACGTAAGAATGACCCGTGAACAACCTGTACAAAGTTTGGTGTCGATCCGAGCACAACGGGCCCGAACCAAGGCCCAACGACAAATCGGGCCCGAACATGGCCCGGTCAACACGTTGACCCGAGACGTGAAGCCGTGACCCGATACCACCATAAGAATGCCCGTGAACAACCGTGTCAGCTTTCGTGGCTATCCGACGTCGCTTGGTGGTGTTACGAAGAATCCCGAGAAAACGAACGTACCGGGCCCGCAGGCCCGTGGGCCCGAATCCAGATTATTCTTTCCCAAGACCACCGTCAACTTGTCCCGATGGCTCACATGAAGTTTGGTGCCGTTCCGACCTCGTTTGATACGGTTATGGTTGAACCACACGGGCGCTCGGTCCCGACCCGAGCCCAGTCAACGTTTTGACCCGATCAAACCGGCCCGTGACCCGAAACGACCCTACTTGGGCCCTACAACAGCCACGTAAAGTTTCGGGACGATCCGACGTTCTTTCATGGGGTTACGGACAACCCACGCCAAACAAGCGTCACGGGCCGACCGAGCCGGGCCAACGGGCCCTCGGGACCCGAAAACTGAATTTTTTTCATCCAAACCCCTTAAAACACGTTACCGAGGTCTCACGCAAAATTTCATGCCAATCCGACGTCGTTTGATGGGGTTTTGAAAAATTATGATTCCTCAAAAATTTAATGTCTGTTCCTGTCACTTAGCTTTTTGTGCAAAATGTATATATAGGGAAGGGGTGGGTGTTGAGCAGCCCATGCCCGGGCAAGCTAGGTGAGCGCCCAAGCCAAAGGAGGCTGGTGGCGCGCGCATAACAGCCCAAATGCCCCAACGATGACCGAGAACAAGCGCCCCTCTCCCCTCCCTCCCCCCCCCACCAAGCGCCCCTCCCCCCCCACGTTGCCTGCCCACGTTGCCTCGACGCCCAGCAAACCTCGTAAATTATGATTCCTCGAAAAATTAATGTCTGTTCCTGTCACTTTACTTTTTGTGCAAAATGTATATATAGGGGAGACTAGGGGCTTGAGCAACCCCTGTGCCCAAGCAAGGGCAAGATAGAAGCACACGAGACACGAGGTTTAAAGCCTATACAAGCAAGGCGTCGGTCTCCCCAAGCCCCGTTGCCTATAAATCAAGCCCGGTGCCTTGTAAATGCCCCACACGATGCCTACAAGCAACAACGACGTTTGCTAGTTAATCGATCGATGCCCACACATTTCAGCATGTTGCCTAGTAAACAAGCCATGCTGCCTTGGAAGCGCCCCACATCATGGCATGTTGCCTAGCACGCTGCCCAGCACGCTGCCCTTGTTCCCGCACGACGACCTGAAAGCGTGGCTGACCACGTGCTTGCCTTCAAAAATTATGATTTCTCAAAAAATTAATGTCTGTTCCTGTCACTTTACTTTTTGTGCAGAATGTATATATAGGGGGGTGGTAGTACTCTTGGGGTAGAGAGGCATGTGCTGGGATGGCATGCCAAGGCATGTGCTGGGATGGCATGCCTTGGTGTGTGCTGGGATGGCATGCCAAGGACAAGCATGTGCTAGGAAGGCATGCCAAGGCCAAGCCAAGGCCAAGGCAAGCACATGCATTGTGAGCTAGGTGAGACGGTTGTCTTTACCCCAAGAGTGCCCAAGGGAGAGGAAAGAGGTGTCAAACGCATGCTGAGCCCCACTTCGGTAGTTTGGCACCCCCATAGGCATTCAGGCAAGCGTGCCTATGGGGAAGGTCGGTTGAGCTTGTCAGCCATGTTGGGTACTATTGTTTGGACGAGATGATGGCACACGCATGCTTGCTTTAAGGTAACGTTCAGGCAGCACAGCCAGCCCGCAATTGCTAGTTCAAGCGGGTGGAATCTGCCTATAGGGGTGTTGCTTGCTTGCTTGCTGTGGAATTGGGCACGCCCGATATGTATCAGCGACCCACGTAGTTCCTGCATGGCCCCATAGGTATTCAGGCAAGCGTGCCTATGGGTAAAGTCGGTTGAGCTTGTCAGCCATGTTGGGTATTATTGTCTGGACGAGATGATGGCACAAGGATGCTTGCTTTAAGGTAACGTTCCGGCAGCACAGCCAGCCTGCAATTGCTAGTTCAAGCGGGTGGAATCTGCCTATAGGGGCGTTGCTTGCTTGCTGTGGAATTGGGACACGCCCAATATCTATCATCAAAGGACGTAGTTCCTGCATGGCCCCATAGGTATTCAGGCAAGCGTGCCTATGGGTAAAGTCGCTTGAGCTTGCCAACACCCATGTTAGCTGTAGTCTGGACCGATGATGGCACAAGGATGCTTGCTTTAAGGTAACATTCCGGCAGCACAGCCAGCCCGCAATTGCTAGTTCAAGCGGGTGGAATCTGCCTATAGGGGTGTTGCTTGCTTGCTGTGGATTTGGGACACGCCCAATATCTATCATCGACCCAACGAACTGCTCAACATGGGTTGCTGAGGG
>JARYGA010035650.1:7500-10000 GCA_030545235.1 Helianthus tuberosus | reverse complement strand
AAACGTCATGGCACGACCTTAGACCAGCCTACAACGACCGTGAACAACCACGTCAAATTTGGTGTCGAAACGAGTACAACTGGGACGATCCAAGGCCCAACGATACATCGGGCCCGAACAAGGCCCAATAAAAAAACAGACCCTAGAACGTGAAGTCGTGATCGCAAACCACGTAAGAATGTCCCGTGAACAACCTGTACAAAGTTTGGTGTCGATCCGAGCATAACGGGCCCGACCCAAGGCCCAACGACATCGGGCCCGAACAAGGCCCGTTCAACACGTTGACCCGAAACGTGAAGCCGTGGCCCGACACCACCATAAAAATGTCCGCGAGCAACGGTGTCAACTTTCGTGGCGATCCGACGTACAACGGGCCCGATCCAAGGCCCAACGACACATCGGGCCCGAACAAGGCCCAAATGAAGACCTGACCCGAGAACGTGAACTCGTGTTCATAAACCACGTAAGAATGACCCGTGAACAACCTGTACAAAGTTTGGTGTCGATCCGAGCACAACGGGCCCGAACCAAGGCCCAACGACAAATCGGGCCCGAACATGGCCCGGTCAACACGTTGACCCGAGACGTGAAGCCGTGACCCGATACCACCATAAGAATGCCCGTGAACAACCGTGTCAGCTTTCGTGGCTATCCGACGTCGCTTGGTGGTGTTACGAAGAATCCCGAGAAAACGAACGTACCGGGCCCGCAGGCCCGTGGGCCCGAATCCAGATTATTCTTTCCCAAGACCACCGTCAACTTGTCCCGATGGCTCACATGAAGTTTGGTGCCGTTCCGACCTCGTTTGATACGGTTATGGTTGAACCACACGGGCGCTCGGTCCCGACCCGAGCCCAGTCAACGTTTTGACCCGATCAAACCGGCCCGTGACCCGAAACGACCCTACTTGGGCCCTACAACAGCCACGTAAAGTTTCGGGACGATCCGACGTTCTTTCATGGGGTTACGGACAACCCACGCCAAACAAGCGTCACGGGCCGACCGAGCCGGGCCAACGGGCCCTCGGGACCCGAAAACTGAATTTTTTTCATCCAAACCCCTTAAAACACGTTACCGAGGTCTCACGCAAAATTTCATGCCAATCCGACGTCGTTTGATGGGGTTTTGAAAAATTATGATTCCTCAAAAATTTAATGTCTGTTCCTGTCACTTAGCTTTTTGTGCAAAATGTATATATAGGGAAGGGGTGGGTGTTGAGCAGCCCATGCCCGGGCAAGCTAGGTGAGCGCCCAAGCCAAAGGAGGCTGGTGGCGCGCGCATAACAGCCCAAATGCCCCAACGATGACCGAGAACAAGCGCCCCTCTCCCCTCCCTCCCCCCCCCACCAAGCGCCCCTCCCCCCCCACGTTGCCTGCCCACGTTGCCTCGACGCCCAGCAAACCTCGTAAATTATGATTCCTCGAAAAATTAATGTCTGTTCCTGTCACTTTACTTTTTGTGCAAAATGTATATATAGGGGAGACTAGGGGCTTGAGCAACCCCTGTGCCCAAGCAAGGGCAAGATAGAAGCACACGAGACACGAGGTTTAAAGCCTATACAAGCAAGGCGTCGGTCTCCCCAAGCCCCGTTGCCTATAAATCAAGCCCGGTGCCTTGTAAATGCCCCACACGATGCCTACAAGCAACAACGACGTTTGCTAGTTAATCGATCGATGCCCACACATTTCAGCATGTTGCCTAGTAAACAAGCCATGCTGCCTTGGAAGCGCCCCACATCATGGCATGTTGCCTAGCACGCTGCCCAGCACGCTGCCCTTGTTCCCGCACGACGACCTGAAAGCGTGGCTGACCACGTGCTTGCCTTCAAAAATTATGATTTCTCAAAAAATTAATGTCTGTTCCTGTCACTTTACTTTTTGTGCAGAATGTATATATAGGGGGGTGGTAGTACTCTTGGGGTAGAGAGGCATGTGCTGGGATGGCATGCCAAGGCATGTGCTGGGATGGCATGCCTTGGTGTGTGCTGGGATGGCATGCCAAGGACAAGCATGTGCTAGGAAGGCATGCCAAGGCCAAGCCAAGGCCAAGGCAAGCACATGCATTGTGAGCTAGGTGAGACGGTTGTCTTTACCCCAAGAGTGCCCAAGGGAGAGGAAAGAGGTGTCAAACGCATGCTGAGCCCCACTTCGGTAGTTTGGCACCCCCATAGGCATTCAGGCAAGCGTGCCTATGGGGAAGGTCGGTTGAGCTTGTCAGCCATGTTGGGTACTATTGTTTGGACGAGATGATGGCACACGCATGCTTGCTTTAAGGTAACGTTCAGGCAGCACAGCCAGCCCGCAATTGCTAGTTCAAGCGGGTGGAATCTGCCTATAGGGGTGTTGCTTGCTTGCTTGCTGTGGAATTGGGCACGCCCGATATGTATCAGCGACCCACGTAGTTCCTGCATGGCCCCATAGGTATTCAGGCAAGCGTGCCTATGGGTAAAGTCGGTTGAGCTTGTCAGCCATGTTGGGTATTATTGTCTGGACGAGATGAT
>JARYGA010035649.1:0-42797 GCA_030545235.1 Helianthus tuberosus | reverse complement strand
GAGCTCTAATAGAAATATCGGCGGACCAAGATTACAAAGAAGAATTAACTATGGCAATACCGCAAATTGATGGTGAGGGTTTTGTTACTGAAAGAATGTATGTGGAATATGAATGGATGCCTCATAAGTGTTCACATTGTTGTGTTTTTGGGCATCAAGATGAAACTTGCCCGAAACAAATTCGAGCAACCACTAAATCAGTGAATAAGGTGGATGAGGAGGGGTATATGGATGTCCAAAAGCGGAAAGTAGCCAAGAAAGTGGGAGTTCAGATTAATAAGCCGAAAATGGAGTATCGCCTGAAAGTTCAAGGTTCAAAGCCTGATAAAAAAACTACTCCTAAGGTAGACCATATGCGTGATAAGAAAACTTTAACCGCCAATCCATTTGAAGTCCTAAGTAATGAGATGGGGTCGTATGAGGATCTAGAGAACGAGAGATCGGGTAGGAATGATGCTTCCACGAGTAATGCTGGTAATGTTGGAGTGGGTGACACGGATGCTCAATCTGATGAGGAGGAAGTGGTTGAAGTGTTCAATGAGACGGCTGAATTCATGATTTCAAATACCAAAACAGGGGCAAGCACTCCTGCTCCAAAGGTTTCCAATGGTTAGTCTTGCTTCCTGGAACATTAGGGGATTGAACCGCTCGCTAAAACAAAAAGAGGTTCGGCATTTCGTTAAGGATATAGTCAGCTCAGTATGTGTGCTATTTTAGAATCTCATGTGGATGTGTCAGGTCTTGTGAAAGTGTGTAAAAGTATGTTTAGACAATGGGATTGGACGTCAAATGGGAATCTGTGCTCTAAGGGAACTCGTATTATCCTTGGTTGGGATCCAGCTATTATGGATGTTATGGTCCTTGATCAGACGGACCAAGTTATGCATACTCAAGTGATGTTCAAGAAAGATCAAAAGGTGCTCTTATGTTCTATAATCTATGCAGATAATTATTATATGAATCGTCGTCAATTATGGAATAGTTTGCTATGTCATAAGAGGTTTGTGGCGGATAAACCTTGGATTTGCATGGGAGACTTTAATTGTTCGCTTCAGCTAGATGATAGTTCTATGGGGGCTTCCAAGTTTACTACGGGTATGCGAGACTTTAAAGAATGCATAGATAGTATTGAATTATTTGATGTAAATAGTTCGGGGCTGCATTATACGTGGAATCAAAAACCAAAATCTGGTGTGGGCATATTAAAGAAAATTGACAAGATTATGTGTAATGTTGCTTTCACAGATTTATTTCCTTCGTCTACGGCATTGTTTCACCTGTATAGGATATCGGATCATGCGCCTTGTGCTTTAAAGTGTCCTGGCATGAGTAGATGCAAGCCTAAGCCTTTCAAGTTCCCAAATTTCCTGGTTCATAAGCCGAAGTTTATGGAGGTTGTCACGAATGGTTGGAATGAAAGAATTGAGGGAGTTCATCAGTTTCGGGTAGTGAAGAAATTAAGGATCTTAAAATCGCCATTTAGAGCTATGTTGTCACACCCCCAAAATCCACACGCGGAGTACCACCGCTTGGAGGCGTGACTGACCAGGATCAAGCCACCAATCATATCAAACATAATAAGTAATAAAGTAATTTAAACCAAACGATATGAAAGGTGTCCAACAAAACATGTTAAGTGTATAGCGGAAGCATAATTGTAAACCCAACGAAAGTAATAAGTTCAAATGTTTTTAACGTAGCATCCTCGATCCAAGTTCCACAACGACTGCGCCTCCCGTGCAAGCTCCAAGAGTGCCTATGGTCCTGCAAGGCATGT
This sequence comes from Helianthus tuberosus, assembly GCA_030545235.1. Taxonomy (NCBI): domain Eukaryota; kingdom Viridiplantae; phylum Streptophyta; class Magnoliopsida; order Asterales; family Asteraceae; genus Helianthus; species Helianthus tuberosus. The sequence goes on along the minus strand of JARYGA010035649.1, from coordinate 41,020 downwards.
AACAGAGAGTCAACAACTAGTTGAGCGAGTTCACAGTTAATAGTTTAGTTATAGAGTTCGTATCGTAAATCGTAAGTTCGTTTAGTAATCATGTATCGTATGTATATTCGTTTTGTAAACCATGTATCGCTTTAATCCTTGCTGCCAGTCCAGGCATGCGTGCGATGATTAGTGGGGGCTTCCCATGTGTAGACTAGTCGTACTTGTACGCGCCCTTCTTAATCCAAGGACCGTAGCGAGTGTGAGTGTACGTAGGTTTTACGCACGTGCCCTTCAATCCGAGGACAGTAGTAAATATGAGTGTACGTAGGTTTTACGTACGTTAAGGTTGTTGTCCTACCCAAGGAGGACGAACGTACGTATTCTACCCAAGGAGAATACGCAGGATTAATATTGGCATCCTACCCATGGAGGATGGCGGTACATATCCTACCCAAGGAGGATATGTAGGTTCCATTTTAGTTTCTTAAACCATTCCCAAACCACCGGGAATCCCATGCCTTAGAAAGAGTGTGAACTCACCTTGTTTTGCTCGGTATGCTAAGTATGTGCTCAAAGTAAGTCAATCACGTCCACAATGAACGGAACAGTAATTAAGTCGATTCGGGGTTCCGGGGCACACGATCGCCGTCAATCAGAGAAGATGGAGCTCTAGGTTTTCGTTTTAGCCAAAGATGTGAAGCAGAAGTCGTTTCACGCTAATATACATGAATTTACATTCTGGGCCCGTAATGGGCCTCGGTGAAACACTGGGCCAGCGAAACATCTGTTTCGTCAAAACTGGAATGGCGAAACAAATGTTTGTTTCGTCGAGTTGTTAATGGCGAAACACATATTGTGTTTCGTCGAGCCTATCCATATGCTTAACAGTTGATGCTTTTCTACTAAGTCTCATTTTATAATACAATCACATACATGTAATAATCACAATGTGTTTCATTATGGCACAACGTATACAGTTACAAGTCAAACAGTCAAAGTCAACAGTCAACGTGCAATAAATGCGAAAGTGAAAGTCGGAAACTTGAGTTGTCACATATGTTGTGTGATCAAGGAAACCTTCATGATAACGTTACCAGACTACGAAAATTATTGGAGGAAACTCAAAAGCAAATTGATCTAAATCCGATTGATCCAGACTTACGAAGTAAGGAAGCCAAATGTCTTCAGGATTTCCAGGAGGCTTGTTTGGATGAGGAGCTCTTTCTTAAACAAAAGTCCAAAGTCAAGTGGTTAGCGGCTGGTGATTCGAACTGAGCGTTTTTTCATATGACTCTCAAATGCAATAATCATTACAATCGAATAAATGTTGTTCAAGTCGCCGGAGGTCAAATTTATGAAGGGGGTGCCGTTCCTATGGCTTTTGTTAATCATTTTGAAAACTTCTTGGGGACTGCGGATAATGTGTCTATGGATACGGCTCCAGACTTATTCACGCACAAACTTGATTCTTCAGTTGCGGATCACATGGTGAGGCCTGTCCGAAGTGAAGAAATAAAGAATGCCATGTTCTCTATTGCTGAAAACAAAGCTCCGGGGCCTGATGGCTATACCTCAGCTTTCTTTAAAAATGCTTGGAGTGTCATTGGAGAAGACATTATAAAAGCGATCAAAGACTTCTTTGAAAAAGGAAAGCTCCTGCAAGAATTGAATCATACGGTGATTGCCTTAGTTCCAAAAACTTTAACTCCAACATTTGTGACAGATTATAGACAGATAGCTTGTTGCAATGTCCTATATAAATGTATTAGCAAAGTTCTGGTGGATCGCATGAAAGACTCGTTGAGTAGTATTGTTAGCATCAACTAATCTGCTTTCATCCCGGGGAGGAAGATTTCTGACAATATCTTACTAACGCAGGAGCTCATGCATAATTACCATAGACAAAGTGGGCCGCCTAGATGTGCTTTCAAAGTGGATATTCAGAAAGCATATGATACTGTCAATTGGCAATTTTTAAGGAAGATCTTAATAGGGTTTGGGTTTCATTCGAAAATGGTGGATTGGATTATGACTTGTGTGACCACGACCTCTTACTCTATTTCGATAAATGGTAACTTGCATGGCTATTTCAAAGGGAAGAGAGGCCTTCGTCAGGGTGATCCGCTGTCTCCATATTTGTTCACTCTTGTTATGGAAATTTTAACCCTGACTTTACACAAAACTGTGAATGTGGAACCTTTTCGTTTCCACAACAAATGTGAAAAACAGCGACTCATCAATCTTTGCTTTGCGGATGACTTGTTTCTCTTTGCTAGAGGTGATCTAGACTCGGTTAAGTGTATATTGAGCTCTCTTAGCGACTTCACCAGCATGTCCGGCTTAGTTCCCAGTATACCGAAGAGTATAGTTTATTTTTGTAACGTGCCAGAGCATATAAAACAAGCTATTCTTAATCTTATGCCTTTTGTAGAGGGGTCCCTTCCTTCTCCGCTATCTAGGGGTTCCGCTAATCTCTTCAAGACTCAGATACTCAGACTGCAATGTTTTGGTGGAAAGGTTAGACAAAAGAATATCGTCTTGGAAGAACCGGTTCCTTTCCTTTGCGGGTCGTCTTCAACTGGTAATATCTGTTCTTTCGGCTATGCATATCTACTGGTGTTCTGTTTTTATTTTACCAGCCAGAGTAGTCAAGGAATTGGAGGCTAAGATGTGAGGCTTTCTTTGGTGTCAAGGTTTGATGCAAAGTGGTAAGGCTAAAGTTGCGTGGAAAGTTGTCTGCTTGCCAAAGTTTGAAGGGGGCCTGGGGATTAGGCGAATAAGTGATATGAATAATGCGTTGATGGTAGCACATGCTTGGAGTATTATTTCTAAGCGAGAGTCGCTATGGGTTGCTTGGGTGCAGTCGTACCGCCTAAGGGAAAGGAATTTCTAGGATTGTCGTATCCCTGCTAATTGTTGCTGGAGCTGGAGGAAAATCCTCCAGGTGAGATCAATTATTCAGCCGTTTGTTTGGGTTAAAATTGAGGATGGCAGATCTACGTCTGCATGGTTCGACACCTGGTGCAATTTGGGTCCGTTAAATGCCTTTCTTTATCCTAGATTGATAGCGAATGGAGGATTCAGATTGTCGTCTACGGTTTCGGATATTTGGAGTGAAGGTAGGTGGAGGTGGCCGATGCAATGGTTGGCCCGTTTCCCGATCCTCAACAATGTGGGTGATTATAATCTGGTGGAAAATGTTCAAGATAAATGTTATTGGAAAACAGATAACCAGTTAATGGATTTCTCAACATCTATGGCCTGGAATACGATCAGAGCTCGAGATTTGGAGGTCGGCTGGAAGGATATTGTTTGGTTTGCTCAATGTATTCCTAAACATGCATTTCTTATTTGGTTGATTATGAGAAAGAAGCTGATGACTCAAGATAAAATGCTCGTTTGGAATCAAGCTAGGAACCAAAGTATGAACATGATGTGTTGTCTCCTTTGTTATAAAAACATTGACTCACATGACCACTTGTTCTTTGAGTGTGAGTACTCGGCCCAAGTCTAGTACATAGTTCGAAGCCAAGCTGATTTAGAGAACATTCCTCCGATATGGCACAACATTGTAAGTGACATGCTTTGTAGGAAATCATCGAAGATGATCGCTAATGTGGTTGCTAAATTATGTGTTGCGGCTGCGGCTTATCATATCTGGAGGGAGAGAAATAAACGATTATTTCACAATCATGCTAGGCCCCCTGAGGAGTTAGCACAACAGATCTTAGCTACTGTTTGATATAAGCTCATGGGTTTGAAGTTCAAGGCATCGGCTTCAGTGCAAAGGATGTTGGATAAATGGAACATTAGTGGGGATGCGGTCTTTCTTAGTATTGATCAGGCCTAGACTATGTTTATTTAGTTGTTGTTCGGTGGTTTCCTAGCGCTTGGTAGGCTAGTGGTTGTTTTTGTTTTTCGTGGCTTGTTTTGTTGTTTTGGTTTACATAATTGGGGCATGTCCTAATTATGATCTAGTGTGGAACATTTCCATGCTACATGTTCTTTTTTGGTTGTGAATATATATAAAATCACCGGGGTAACCCTTTACCCAAAAAAATGAAGGAGACATACTAACCAAGAAAATCGTGAAACCCTATTTTTCGTCAATGCAATCCTGGTCCTGATTGATTTGCTTAGAAGCTAGGGTTTCGGTTCTTTCTGAATTGCTCCTTCGGTCTCTAACCAACTGAAATCTGATTAAGGCTTTCGTATTTAGGGTTTCTGTCTCATTTGATTTCCGATCAGCCGTTTTTCTGATTAAGGGATTAAAGGGCTGTCTGATTTGTTTCAGCAATTTCAATTCCGTTAGTCGAGTTCTTCCGTATACAGTTTCTGTTTCATATCGAAGCGCTGATTGATAGGCATTCTGTTTATACAGTTTCTGATTCAGTCGAGTTCTTCCGTATTACCTAAAGGGCTTGACAAACAGTTTTTTTCGTTCGTGTTATCTGATCTGGGGCTCGGCTGGTTATAGGTTTTCACTCCTGTGGCTGTCGATATGGATGTTCAAGATGCAGACAAGTCAAACGTTTTTGCAAGAAAGATTAAGAACATTGACGGAAAACCATTTCAGCCAAGACAGTCGTCACATTTGGCGGCTAGGGTTTCTGATTTGCGGCATAAGAAGGTTAGTTTTATGCTTCCGCTAAATGATAATGACATCGATATGGGTTGTTCTGATTCTCCTAATCAGAGTTACGCTAAGGTCTTTGACAAACGAAAGGTAGCTTTTGTGCTACCGCTCAATGATGCGAGTCCTGTTCCACGAGTACAAAACCAGAAACAGGTACAAACTGCACATGTTCAACAACAATCCTACGCGGAGGTAGTCCTGAACGAACAGGTAGACCAACGTGGTGTTAAGATGGGTATTGGTTCAAATCAGAATCAGAAGGCTGACGATAGTGTTATAATTGCCAAGGACTCGGCTGCTCAAACTCAAAAAATAAACTTTCGAACACTAAAGTCAGAAGTCTCGTTGGATGGAGTGGATGTAGTGCTACCGGTTGATTCTGTTCGGCAGGTGAATGACAGGTTAGCTAATACTCTTTATGGTTACTTCCTGGGGGATAGAATTGCTTATCCTGTTGTTGAATACTTTGTGAGAACAAATTGGAAAAAACATGGTTTACAGAAAACTATGATCAATTCAAATGGGTTCTTTTTCTTTAAGTTTGAAGATAGTAAGGGTATGAATACTGTTCTTGAAGGGGGCCCTTGGATGATACGTAACAAACCATTATTTCTCAACATGTGATCTCCTACAAATACCCTTAGAATAGAAGAGTTTAAAAAGGTAGCGGTTTGGGTCAAATTGCACGATGTCCCTCTCGTGGCGTATTCTGATGATGGATTAAGTATGATGGCTTCAAAAATTGGGACTCCTGTGCGATTGGATTCGTATACTATTGATATGTGTAATGAGGCTTGGGGTAGGAGCAGCTATGCTAGGGCTCTTATTGAAATATCGGCTGAAAAAGATTTATAAGAGGTTCTAACCATGGCTATTCCTGAATTAGATGGGAAGACATATGTTAATGAGACTATTCGTGTGGAATATGAATGGAATCCCCCGAGATGTGTCCATTGCTGTGTGTTTGGGCATGACTCTGAGGGTTGTCCTAATTGTATTGGCTTGATATCGCATCCTACTAATAACAGGTCGAAAATTGATGATGATGGTTATTTTGAAGTTAAAGCTAAAAAGATTGCAAAGAAGATTGGGTTTCATGTTAATAATCTGAAGCCCAAGTTCGAATATAGACCGGTGGATAGAAAGAAAACGGTAGGGAGTGTCTCCTGTGCGTCTGAGCAGGGTACTAGGTCCTCTAAGGTTCAAACTCATAACCCATTTTCTGTTCTTGATTCTGATGGTGGGAATGGAGGTTCTCTCCAAAGGCAAAATAAAGGGGGTCGAGAGCCTAATGAGGAGTCGGATGAAGATGAGACTGAGGTTGTCTATGATGAAACCAAGGAGTATATGACGTCGGGTACATATCCCTCGCCTTCCAGAACAGGGGCAAGCACCTCTGCCACAAAATTATCTAATGGTTAGTTTTTTGATGGGTCGTGCCAAGGGGCTGCTTTTTGGTGGCAATTTCATTTTTGATGATGGAGGATGAAGATGTTGGTATTTTGGGTTTTATCTTCTCTACTAATTAGGTCATTTTCATGATTTGTAGTAGGCTAGGTTGATGTGATGTATTGTCTTGTTTTGTTGCATTTTTGTTTACATATATGGGGCATGTCCTGTATATGAACTAGTGTGGAATTCATCCTCACTACTTGTACTTATTTGGCGGTTGTCCATGTATAGAATCACCGGGGTAACCCTTTACCCAAAAAAAAAAGGAAATCGAGACGATCCTTCGAGGTGAATCAAGGCTGCCGTCGACTTGTTTTGAGAGTAGGAGAGTTAGGGTTTTAAAATCATTATCTTTGGTACATATAAGCGTATATAACCGAGTCCCAGCTTCACTTGGGCTGAAAGCCCATTCGGCAACCAGTCCCCTTGACGAAATTCCATTCTTCGTCGGGTAGGGTGACGACGAAAGACTAGTGGGTGACGAAGTTCCGTTCCTCGTCGGGTTAGTGGGCCATTCTTCGTCGAGCCCATATACTATGTTCTTCGTCGAGCCTAGTGGGCCATATTATGTTTTCATTACACAAAAACATTAAACGATACTATACTATACTTAGTCAATTAATTACACATAACATCACATAGGCAAATTGTAATCAAGACAGGATTATAAAACAAGTGGTTCGTAGAAAAGAACCTTGAAATCTCGTGTTGTCACATCATCCCCAACTTGAAAGAAATTTCATCCCGAAATTTGGTACGCAATCCAAAACAGCACAGGGTTGGGTCAGGATGACTGTGGATTTTCCCCAGGTGCCACATCATCCCCAACTTGAAAGAGAATTTCGTCCCGAAATTCACCAGTGACATCAGAAGTTGATACAACTGTTTGAACAACTGAGGATACTAGAGCTTACTCCGATCATTGCGTTCCTACGTGAACTCCGGTCCACGTCTTGAGTTCCAACAAATTCTCACGATTGGAATTAGACAACTACAACTAGTCTAATAAAGGTGTCACAAATGTTTCATCAAACACTGCCTTAGATTCGAGACATAAATGACATTGTGTGCGTTACCCAATTCGTCGGGTAACTCGAGTTTGTAAACCATGCCCCTGATTCTTTCCAGAATTTTGAATGGCTCAACGTGACGTAAATTCATCTTGCCACGCTTTCCAAAGCGCCCCACACCCTCCCAGGGTGAGACTTTCAATCATGACACGTTCGCCTGCAGCGAACCCCCAGTGTTTCCTAAGCTTAACAGTTTTCCTGATAGTCTCGCGTTGCCACCAAACGTTTTCAGACCTAAACAATCTTCCCAAGGGTTTCGAGTACAAGTCCTGGACCTGTGATTAGGTTGTCACCCTCCTTAGTCCAACAAGGAGATTGGCATTATCATCCATGCAATGTCTCAAACAGAGCTGTCTGAATACCAGAATGGTATCTGCTGTAGTAGGATTCATCCAAAGGTAAGTGTCTTTCCAATTTTTACTAAAGTCAATCACACACACGCTCGCAGCATGTCTTCGAGTGTCAGGATGGTTCGTTTACGCTGACTGTTTATCCTACGGTGATAAGCGATGCTCATGCCTAGATGTGAGCCAAGGGTGTTGTGTATTGCCTGTCATAAATCAGGTATAGATCAAAATCAGAGGTAACAGAAGTGGACACCTTGTGCCTAAAAGACGCCTCTCCCAGAGGAATACTCACAAGCTGTGAAGATTCGTCAGTTTCCTTGTTTGCAAGAAAGTGTGCTGGTTACGTGAGACAATCAACGATCACCCAGGTGATATCGTCTCCGTTTCGGGTTTTAAGTGGATTAGTGACAAAGTCCATTGCAGTCTGTTCTCATTTCCATATGGGTGTTTCCGGTTGCTGACCCAAACCAGAGGGTTTCTGAGGTTCCACCTTGACTTTCGCACAAGCCAAACTTCGCTCACATGCTTCGCTGTGTAGGCCTTCAATGTCACACCCCAAAATCCACAAGCGGAGTATCACCGCATGGAGGCGTGACTGACCAGGATCTAGCCACCAATCACATTGAACTCATAGTTATATTTAAATAAAGCTTTCATTTAATAACATTAAATGATACAACATTTCAAATAATTCCCAATGTACAATGGAAGCATATTTCATTCGTTAAATGTTCATTCGTTAAATGTTTCATTCGTTAAATACTTCAACTAAGATTGAGTGTTCACAATTATATATGAACCAAGGTGGGTGATGGAACGGACACGAATGTTTGGTTTGATAAGTGGCATGAAGTTTGTCCGATTATTTCTTTTGTTTTTTTTTTTTTTTTGGGTAAAGGGTTACCCCGGTGATTCTATTAAAACAAACCGCAAATAAGAACAAGTATTGAGGATGAGTTCCACACTAGTTCATATACAGGACATGCCCCATATATGCAAACCAAAAAACAAATGTATCAATGACACCACATAACCTAGCCTACTTTACATCACGAAAAATAAAGTAGACAAAACAATAGACACCAAAACAAAAACCCTCAACCTCCATCATCAAAGACGAAAAAGTCACACACCATCCGCCCCTTAACACAAAACAAAAACCGTCTATCCATTGTAGAACTTTGTGGAAGATGTGGTTGCCCCGGCTCTTGAAGATGAAGAACGTGTACCCGAAATCATAAAATCATTAGTTTCATTATAGACTTCAACAACCTCCTCTTCATCCGAATCCTGCTTGTCACTATTCTGTGTAGCCTTCTTCTCCACTCAACCCACCGTGATACCTCCCTGATCTCCATTATCGTCCTTAAGGACATCAAATGGGTTAGACGTTGAAAACTGGTTCGAATTCCTCAAGGACTGTTTTGGTTTAGGTTTGATAATTGGTCTATAAACTAACTTGGGTTTCTGATTTTTCATGTGGAGGCCTTGGTTGTTAGCTTTCTTCTTTTTGGAACCTACAATCACCCATCTTTCCAAATTCCCCATTCGAAACAACCTGAGGGTTCTTTGGGCACGAGCTATCTTCATGACCAAACACACAGCAAGGAGAACACCTTAAAGGCTCCCAATCATATTCAATTTTAACCTCCACCTTAGAATAACCATTACCTTCTAAAGATGGAATTGCAACAGTAACACGCCTCTTTAAATCAGCCCCCGCCTTAACTTCAATAAGAGCCCTAGCATAACTACTTCTACCCCAAGACTCAGCACACATCGTGGCAGTATACGAATCCAACATCTTGGGCACCCCTATCTTAGAGGCAACCAGGCTAATACCATCCTCAGTATATGCCGCTAATGGCACATCATGCATCTTTACCCAAACTGGAATAGCTTTAATATCCTCTTTCTCTAGTTTGACAGAGGCCGACCACTCCTTCAAAATTATCGGAACATTTCTTATCAACCATGGCCCATCCTCTAACATTTTGTCCATCCCTTCCTTTGTTTTAAACTTAAAGAAAAAGAATCCGTTTGCATTCATCATTAATCTCGAAAAACCATACTTAACCCAGTTGCTCTTTGCAAAAAAATCCACCACAGGAAATGCTAGACGTTTACCCAAGAAATACCCATAGAGAGTGTTTGCATACCTGTCCGTGACTTGTTTAACCGAAGACAACAGAATGACAACATCAGCTCCATCAACAGCCTCGGTAGACTCCATCTCCCTAAAATTCACCTTCACTTTCTCCTTAGAGTTGTTTACAACTTTGGCAAACGATAACGGTTCCGTCGCCCCAGAAGATTTTTTGTTCCCTTGACCAGCCGCTGAATCAACATCAAAATCAGACCTAACAGGCCGGAGGTTTTCAGCCGAGGTTGGAACAGAAAACTTAGACAATTCATCGATTATGTTAATCATACGGGGTTCAGTTGGAGACGTCTGAACTGTGCCCCGTCTAGGTAACCACGTATTACCATCTACATCAATAACTCGGCTGGCCAAACCCTCAAACGAGTATGAAGGTCAGCCGCTGCCATCAATATGTGTGTTATGCTCATCCATTCAGAAAAACCACTCTCTATAACCGTATGTAGAAACAAACACGAATAAACAAAACACCAATCAAACCCGTCGAACCAACAAAAACGAACAGAAACCCTAAACTAGCAAGGAACCCTAACCCATGAATTCAATAAATCAGATAGCTTACTTGGAAAATCAGGCCGATAACCAATGAAAGAATACGAACTAATCGAAATATGGATTTGGGCGGCGATTGAAAGGAAAATAAAGAAAACCCTAGATGAAAATCGAACAGATCTGCGAACAGACTTCGTTTTAGATGTTAGAAACCTCTTAAGACTAATCTGCATCAGAAATCACGATGAAGAACTAGGGTTACGGATGAGGGATCAGAATCGCCATTTGCTAGAGAGAGAACTAGGGTTTTGTGGTTTTTGTTATGTATCCCGATTATTTCTTTTGTTACCCCTCGTTTGATAGCTAATGCGGGTTTTAATCTAAAATCTAAGTTAGCGGAGATTTTGGTGAATGGGGAGTGGAGATGGCCAACTGATTGGTTCAATCGGTTCCATGTGCTTCAAAATGTTCATGACTTTGTTTTTGATCCAACACGTAAAGACATCATAATGTGGAAAACAAGGCGAGGGATTCTGATGGATCCTAATACCTCTACGGTTTGGGATGACATTCGGACACACGACAATGAAGTTCAATGGGGGAGTGTGGTGTTGTGACAACTGAGAAAAATCCGCAACAATCTTGATTTCTCGCTTCATTCTTTGAGCTTACTTGCCAAATTTCGGGGCGAAATTTCTTTCAAGTTGGGGATGATGTGACAACCCGAACTTTCAAGGTCCGTACTTCTTAATCACGCAATCCTGTTCCTCCGTTATTCTACTTTCACATTCGTTGTGACGATAAAAATCAGTGAATAATTGTGACGGAAATGAGTTTACTAAATGCGTGTAGTGTGTTTTTGGGCCTGAATCGTTTATCTTAGTAATGGGGGGTTCGGATATTGGGTTGATTGCAGCTCAGTTCTAAACTCACCTATGGTAGCATGGGTTGGGCCTTAATCAAGAACCATGACTTTTACTTTGGGCCCAAGTCCACTTCGGTTAATAAGTATAGAACCGCCCCAACTATTATGATATATGCTCATGATTCACGTAATTTGTTATTAGCAAACCCTAAACTAATCCCACCCGTCTCTCCCTCAAGATCTCGCACAACAGGATCCCCATAGTGATTCCCAGTCTTCGGTTAGTATCTTTTATGTTCTTGAACTTGGATGTTGTTGTGTTCTTTAGGTAATATCATGTATAAATAGTATGTGTCTTGTGTGATCGAAAGTTACATGTATAACTGATATTAATTGAATTAGTGTAATAATAAGATTCATGTAATTAATTGTGATCAATCTGTGGATTCGTGTTACATATTAGCCGAGGACATGCTTGTTGTTGATTTGTTATGTATGGTGGTTTATTGTTCTTAAAAATCGACTATCGTGATTAGTGTATATATATATTAATTTTTGGGTTAGTTCTGTTATGCTAAGAATGGTTATTCTGGTAAGAATAGATGTATAAATTATTTGATCCTTGCTGAATATATATATACGCGTGTGCTGTTGATCGTTCATTAATTGTTGGGTTATTAAATCAGTTACATGTGATCGTATGTAAGGTGGACTTAGGGTATTAGAATTGTGATAAGTAATCTGTGCATACAATACAAATTTTGTTGGGTATGCATGTTCATGCATGAAAGGATTGGGCCGAGTCTTTTGTGTCTACCAGACTCTAAGTTGATTAGTGGGCTGATTTATGGGCCACTTACCAATATAGGTGTATAATACTTAGTTTATTTTATTGTGTTGATTTTATTAGCATTCGATAGTCATGACATATAATTCGAACTACACAGGGACTATTTTGATAAGCTACTATTGATTACTTCAATGAATTGATAGGTGCCAGTTAGGATTAAGTTGCGATATGATGGGCTGTGGTCCGGGTGTGTTGTAATCCGGTTGGGTCATTCGGATTGTGGTGATGGATTATAACCGGATGGGCTGGGCCATCCGGATTAACAGTTGGGTTATAATCACTTGGGTTAATTTGATTGGCTTGAAAGGCTAAATATAGATGTGTGTGTACTTGCAAGTAACGTGTCTTATGAATTGTGCATCTGATGTGTGAGTCTATGATATCAACGTGTAAGGAAGATATGCCATCACCTTGATACTTGAATATTGTATGTGATATGCATGAGTATGGTATGTGCGTTTGAATGAAAACTATGTGATCCATGCGTGCATTACACTAACTGTTACCAAACACTCTACTAGGTTGTGAGTTTTGAACTTATTTAACGAGTAATTTGTCTAACCGAGCAAACCTAAGGTGAGTTCATTGCTTTTCTCTCAAGCATGGATCCCGGGGAAGGGATAACGGGTAACGTTCCGAGGTGGAATGCATGTGTAATGGGATGTTGGTTATTGTACTCAGTTTCTATCATCGTAAGACCACTACATCTACCGGGTCGTTGCTTGTAGGGCAACGGGGGTTATTAGTTGATAGCGCTATTAGGTTTGGCACCCTCACGACGTTCGAAGAGAACGGGCGTGAACTAATTACCTTAAAACATGACCAATGCTTTGATAGAGGCATTGGGGTTGGCAATCACATATCATATGGCCATTCGGTAATCGAGTAATAACAACATCAAAACATCAAAACAACAAACATTTGAACAACAAACAACATATCGCCTTGTAAACTGTTTTACTCACACGATTGGTAACTCAACTTGGTAAACGAACACAAACTTTGAACTCACCAGCGTAGTCTGACACACTTGTTTACATGCTTGTAGGTAATCATTGAAGGGACTCGGGAACTTGCCGTCTGATGCTGCTGGAGTCGTTGTGGTCATGATAAACATTTACATTGATTTAGATTTGATACAGTTATTAACTTATACATTTATGCTTCCGCTCAATACTTTGGTTTTGGTTTAACTTACGAACAATATTTTTCTCTCAATTGAGTATTTCAATACATTATTACTTGTGTTTGATATGATTGGTGGCTCTTTGAAGGATCGTTGCACCTCCATTGGGGACATGCCCTAGGTGGTAATTTGGGGGTGTGACAGGTGTGGTTTCCGCAAGCTATACCAAAACATTCTTTTATTATGTGGTTGATTATCAATAGGAAATTAAAGACGCAGGATATCATGAGTAGCTGGTAATCTTCGGGTAATGCAAACTATAATCTGATGTGTTGCTCGCTGTGTACTTCTGGCCTGTGTTCCCACAATCATCTGTTCTTTGAGTGTGATTATACGGCTCAGGTATGGAATGGCGTTAAAGGCTTAGCTGGTATGACGTTGATTCAGAACAATTGGACTGATATTATGGAATTCTTAATGGGTAACATGAACTCAACATCTGCTAGCCACATTATTGCTAAGTTGGTGGTTAGTGCCTCGGCATATTTTGTGTGGAATGAAAGAAATCGAAGACTATTTTCAAATCAGAAAAGGAATGCAGACCAGTTAGTGGAGGTGATTCTTGGTACAGTTCGAATGAAGCTCCATACGATGCGGTTCAAGATGTCTTTTCGTACGGCTCAAGTGTTACAGCAATGGATGCTTCCTCGTGGATTGATGGTGGCGGATGATGATTGTGGTTGACGATTGTCTAGCTTGTTACTAGTGTATACGTGTCTGATGTCGCTTAATTTGATTGGTGTATTGGTTGTCTTTTTGTTTTAGTTTTTTTGTGTTCACTCCTGTATGGCATGTCATTCAGGAGAACTGAGGAGTATTTTTTTGTTTCTCACTTGGGTTGTTTGTTTGATATAAAATTCACCGGGGTAACCCTTTACCCAAAAAAAAACCCACTAGTCTTGTATTGTGTTTCCATGTATCTCGACCCATGACCACTCCAGCTTCCCAAACAGCAAGTTCCAACAATATGCACCTAAAGGCCTGCAAGGCATGTAACAACGAGTCAACAACAAAGTTGAGCGAGTTCACAGTTGGTTGTTTAGTTTTACCAGTTTGTTTTGAAAACCAGAAGTTGTTTCGTAAACCACGAGTTAACCAGTATCTTTGTTTCCCCAAACCATATCCATAATCAGTGGGGGGCTTCCCCATGTGAACCACTAGACCGTTATCATCATTGACTGTTTGCCATGATCCATTAGTACACGCCCGTCCGACCGGCACGGTGTGAGGTTTGTCAAACCTAATAGCGCTATTAACTAATGACCCGCTTGCCATCGGCCTCGGCGATTAAGTCGATATAAAATGAGAGACTTAATGATAGAGTTTTGTCTAGTAAGTTAAGGTTGTTGGCCTACCCAAGGAGGACGAACGTACGTATTCTACCCAAGGAGAATACGCAGGATTAATATTGGCATCCTACCCATGGAGGATGGCGGTACATATCCTACCCAAGGAGGATATGTAGGTTCCGTTTTAGTTCATTAACCCATTCCCAACCACCGGGAATCCCATGCCTTAGAAAGTGTGTGAACTCACCTTAGGTTTGCTCGGTAAGATTAGTTACTTGTTTAATAGTTGCTCGAACAAATCCTAATATGGTTACCATGTGACAGTTAGTTCCGTGTACACATAAATCACGTATCACATTATACAAGTAGTGAACAAGTAAAGCACATATCATCATACATGTCATACCAGTCAACCATGTTACTCATTAGTCCATTAGCATCATACATTCACATAACAGGTGTTTGTGTCTCATACATGTTTGCATTACAAGTCCAAGTTTCCAACGAATACTTAACAGATCATAGTATGCATCATAGAGGTGTGTGGCTCCTATTGTGCGGCCCAATACAATTATTGTGTGATTCAAGTGTATACATGTGTCTAAGGCATTGTGCGATTAAACAGTTCAGGGCCCGTTTAATTAGTTGTGCGATCGGTGTGTGATGTGGTCCATTGACTGCGGTGCGGCCCAATGCAAAACAAGCCCAACAGCTTGTGAGACCAGGCCTCGCTTGTGCGACTGGGCCATACTTGTGCGACTAAGTTAAATATTGTGCGTGCCATAATAACTTGTGCGACTGGGCCGGTTTGTGCGGCTTGTGCGACTGGCTTGTGCGGCCCGAAGGGGGATGTGCGACTCAACTAATGTGCGATCAGTTACATCTTGACCATATATCACGGAGTCAGTTACAAGGTTATACCCCCTATCCTTAGTTACCATCTAACAGTCAACCATCATGATTATCAATCAATTCCCTCGAGTGCTCAAATTATTCCAATGATTACACATTATCTTACAATCCGAAAGTCAGGAATTGCACATCATACAACATTCATTATTCATAGTAATCAAACTAGACCAACAACATAACTGTTTTAATGCATTAATCATCGCACAAGCACACCGGTGAACATCATGTCTCACGATATCATCAAGTACTAGTATCATGCAAAAACCCTAATTTATTATCATGGGAGAATGGTTCTAAATCATATCAAATCCTAATTGATCAGACACCTTCGTGCATTTAAATTAAGTTTATACACGCTTCTTTTCCAAAGACTGAATCATCGATAACATCAACATGTTGCCAGGTTCGGAATAATGATTGCCATTATATCAGTTCATCGCACCCTAATTACTTACAATACTAATTACATAAGATCATTCCCTAAAATTCAATAATAAGTTCATCATTTTCAATATACTATCATTATCCAAAACAATTATTCAAACAGATTATCAATACACACACAACATGAACAATGAATATTTAAATACCACATCATGGACATACTCACAACATACAATTTAATAATCGATTTTAATAAAGCATGAACAACTTAGATATGAATCATACCACATCAGTATCCATGCACACTAGATTGAAAAGGAATGCGACTCCCAAGACCACCACTGCCGTCAATAATGAAAAGGGAAGGATTGTTGTTTTTTTTTTCAAAATCGATAATAATAATAGGAGTCTTTGTGCCTCCACTTGCTAATTGCCACCAAGTGCTTCTGTCCTCCTTTTATTATTTTCGAAAACAAGAATGTTGATTGGCCTTTTGTTGCTCCCTATTGTTCTCAAAGAAACAATAATAGCAATTCCTCTATGCTCCTAGCCGTATGCTTGCTGCCTACTGTTGGTTTCGAAAATAATCACTTTTCCCTTTGTTGTTATTCACGTCCACATATATATGTATCTACTATGTCTTTAGGGTTTTTAATTTTCAATACCCACTAATTTGATGCCAAAGCCCAAAAGAATCAAAACAATTCCATACCTAAAATCTCGTGACAATGTATGGTGGCGGCCCACTATTTTTCTTGTAATATAATTCCCTTGTGTATAAAGGCCCACTAACTTTCATCCAAATTAATATTATAGAGATAAGTGGGCTCGACCCAATCAAGAAAAATAGCAGCAATTTTAATTTCTGTCACTGGCGTTCTACTCTGCCCAACTGGCTGGTCATTTAAATATTACTCTTTTTCGCTCCATTTGCACCAGGACCAAGAAAGCAAGATACCACTTAAAACGGGATTATGAAACAAGTAATGCGTAGAAGAAGGACCTTGAAATCCCGGGTTGTCACATCATCCCCAACTTGAAAGAAATTTCGTCCCGAAATTTGGTAAGCGATCCAAAGCAGCACGGTGTTAGATCAGGATGACTGTGGATTTTTCCCAGGGGTACCACATCATCCCCAACTTGAAAGGGAATTTTGTCCTGAAATTCGCCAATGCCAGCAAAAGTTGATTCAACCGCCTGAACAATTGAGGATGCTAAAGTTTTATCAGATTTGCGTTCCTACCTGAACTCCGGTTCACGTCTTGAGTTCAAACAAACTCTCACGATTGGAATTTGACTATGTTAACGGATCTTGACTTCCCAGTCCCCGATTTCAATAGATTCCCCAACCACTGCAACTTGTCGTTAACCCTATAATCTAATAAGGGGATCACAAGTGCTTCATAGGACAACACTTCTTTTGATTCGAGACATAAATGACATCGTGGACGTTACCCAATTCGTCGGGTAACTTCAAGTTTGTAAGCTTGCCACGCTTCCCCATGCGCACCGCACCCTCCCAGGGTTAGACTTTCATCAGGGCACATTCGCCTACAGCGAACTCCTAGTGTTTCCTAAGTTTATCAGCTTTCCTGGCGGTCACGCGTTGCCGCCCAAACGATTTCCGATCTAAACAATCTTCCCAAAAGTTTCAAGTACAAGTCCTGGGCCCGTGATTAGGTGGTCACCCACCTAAATCCAACCAGGAGATTAGCGTTACCGTTCATACAATGCCTCACCCGGAACTGTCTGAGTACTAGAATGGTAACGGCTGCAGTAGAACTCAACTAAAGGTAAATGTCCTTCTAACTCTTACTAAAGTCGATCACACACATGCTCGCAGTATGTCTTTAAGTGTCAGGATAGTTCGTTCACTTTGTCTGTTGTCCAACAATCATGTCTAGACGTGAGCCAAGGGTGTGGTGTGTTGCCTATCGTAAACCCAGCATGGATCCAAAATCAGAGGTAATAGGAGTTGGCACCTCGTGCCTGAAAACCGCCTCTCACAGAGGGACATTCACAACTGTGAAGACTCGTCAGTTTCCTTGATTGCAAGAAAGTGTGCCGGTAACGTGAGACAATTAACGATCACCCAAGTGATATTATTTCCGTCTCGAGTTCTAGGTAGCCCAGTGACAAAATCCATGGCAGCCTGTTCTCATTTCCATATGGGTGTTTTCTGGTTGCTGATACTTCACCTTGTCTTTCCCACAAGTCAAACATCATTTACATACATAGCTAGGTGGGACTTCACGTCCGATCACCAGTACAAGGTTTATAGGTCCTAATATCTCTCATCAGAACCCAGATGACTAGAATATCGAGGCCGATGTGCTTTGCTCAACACGGGTTCCCTATAGTTGCCGTAGAATGAGATCCACACTCGTTCCTGGAGGTAACGAATACCATCCGACCTGCCAAAGGTTGCCTCTCCATGCCCCGCATGTGTCACACCCCGACCACGTAGAACATACAAAACGTGGCGGAAATGTCGGGGAGTGTTGTAACATAATTAATTGTTTCAAATCCATGGCAATTGAAGTTTCGTTTTATTGATTAAAAGTGTTACAATGTCTTAACAAACAAAGAAATACAACATAATTAACTAGTCTTGCATCTTTTATTGTCACTAAAGCCCAAGTCTGCCTATGTGTATCTTGATCATCTTATGCAACAGCTCCTGAAAAACACATGTGAAAATAGGTACGTCAGCATAAAAATGCCTGTGAGATACATAGGTTTTGTGAAAATAGGTTTCATGACTTATGTTTGAGAAAATGTTTAGTCATGAACCTTGTAATTTGCTTTGTTTTATAAATCATTTGAAAAACGATAAGATCAGATGATATGTATAAATAAGAGAATAATGTATGGTTAAATGAATAACCATTGTAAAATGAGTTTGTATAAGATAAGTTGCTTGTAAAACAATGTATTGTGAAAAGTATGTTATTTGTATAAAATGTTATATGTCTCAAACTGAAATGATTTAAATAACGCTACGATATGTAATACCATACAAACACTTATATATAGGAAGTACCAGCGGCGTATCCACCATGCTTGTATCATATTACACACGCATCGTTACTTAATCACTTAATCAAACCAAACCACCAAAGTAATGTTTAACAATTGTAGAAATGTTTATGTATGGTCAAATACGGTTCACACGGTTCACAGATACAAACGATTCATAGATACAAACGGTTCACAAATACAAACGGTTCACAGATACAAACGGTTCACAGATACAAACGATTCACAGATACAGACAGTTCACAGATACAAACGGTTCACAGATACAAACGGTTCACAGACACAAACGGTTCACAGATACAAACGGTTCACATAGTCAAATGATTACAACGGTACACATAGTCAAATAGTTATAAACGGTTCAAAATGTAATATAACGTGTTCATATACTGGATGAGCATATGCAACAAAATGTAATGTAAAACAATGTACTAAGTATGCACACAATGGACATACATAGCATAAAATGTAATGAAATCATGTACTATAATGTACTAACGAACATAGCAGGTATATGATGTGAAAACGGGAAAGCATGAATGTAACAAGTAGGCACATGTGTTTCACCCCAAAACAGTTTAGAAAGCAGTAAAAGAGGGGTCTATGTACTCACTTGAGATTGCTTAGTAGTCCTTGAGTAACAACCAAACAATGCTAGAGATCGCGGATATCAACCGGCACCTAATATAGGTAACTATGTTAATAACCGGACCTAAATCGGATGATTGCATAGAATGAGGATTCGTAAACCAAACGAGTATAGAGACTCGTGTCATATGGTTTAACAAAGCCTTCATGCTAAATGAAACCTAACCTAAGCGTTTTCGACCCATTACGACCCGTTTAGGTAGCTTATGCTACTTTAACGCGTCGTTTGCGTGAAACGCGTTCGGACCGTCTAACTAGTCCTATGACAAGTGTTATATGCCTAAACATGTTACATAATCAGTTATTTGACAAAAGTTTAGGTTACATATGCTTAATTACCAATTATACATGAAAAGGGTATTCTGGTAATTTACCTAAGGCATATAAACTACCTATCATACAACTACTCAAACGATGTGACCATAGGGTATAACCTCGGAAGGTTATTCCCTACCTACTATGGTCACCTAATTTATTTGGTCGGATCCTAATGATCGACCAAATGGGTCGGGTTCGAAGGTATAAGCGATTTATTAGATCGCTTACCCTTACGACCCTAGACAACGTGGTAATCAGTAGGCATAGTCCCAAGGGACTATAACCAACGTGATTACACTCACGTTGCGAAGTTCAAACGAACTTCGCATTGACCATAAACTGGTCAATGCAGAAAGTCAAACAAAGTTAGACTTTCAGACTCGAAAAGCAATAAAAGAACGAAAGAATACTTACGAAGGGTCCCCGAATGCTAATCCCGATCCAAGTAGCTCAGGTATGAAACAATGGTTTCAACTTAGAGCTCCTCAAATCAGAATTCTTGTGGGTTTTGCAATGGGGTGGATGTTTCGGGTAACCGTTAAGATCGTTTCATGGAAACCGTGCTCGAATCTTGTGCGTACACTTGTTGGAAAGTTATGGTGGCTAAAAATGATCCCCCATGAGCTGAAAGGGCAAGTTAGAATGTGTGGGTGTGGATTAAACAGCTGGAATCAGCTGACTAATCGATCTTATCTGTTCTGGAAGGCTGACGCGGCTCGCTTCAGGATACACCAAAACTAATGCGGGCCGCATGGGGGTTCTGATCAGAAAATAAGTTTCAAACATGACAGTTTTGGTCCCTGTTGTGTATTTAAGCCATTTCCGACACTTCTAAGGCCTGTAAAGCCAACTTTAAGGCCCTAAAATGATGCCTAAACATTGTGGACATGAAACATGCTCAAAAATATGTCGGATGTCAGTTCGTTTGGTCGTACGAACGCGATGTTCGCTTAATTACGACGGAATGCGCACAAGCGCGAAAAACGATCCAAATTGCGCGACGAATGGATTTTTCTTATGCCAAACACTAAAATAAAACATTTTAGTGCTTACATAAATTTTTGGATGTCCAGATGTATTCAGAACGTACGTCATGCGCGAAAGTGCAAACTTGTGCACTTTTTGACACTTTTAGTCCCTAAATGACCCAAAAGTTTATTTTAGCACACCGAACCCCTCAAAGCCTATTTCTAAGCTATGTGAAGGATATTTTGAGTATTTTTAACTTATGGTCATGTTCCGGAATGTCTGTTACAGTTCAAATTGGCATACTTTCGCAGTTTGTCAACTTTAGTCCCTGTAAGCGATATAACTTGATTTCGGCATACCAAACCTTCCAAAACTTATTTCTAAGTTATGTAGAGGTTACTTAAGGTATGTTAAGCCTATTTCACTATTCCGGAGTGTTTGTTGCATTAAACTGGTTATATTTACGCATCAGTGCACGTATAACCCTCCAGAAAGCGATTTAAAGCATGAAATCGAACAAGAGTTGATATGTGTAAACGATACACATATTTTTACAAATCCCAAGTATGAAATACAATATTTCATTGGTTTGGCATTTGTTTGATGGTTGAAGTGACACAGGTGTCACAGTCTCCCCTACTTTAGGAAATTTCGTCCCGAAATTTATTCGTAGGAGTCTATTTGTGACTTTGTGTCAAATAACCACCAGAGATATGAAAGGCATAATCCTGTCATTTCCTTAACGGACATTCTTCAGAATGAAAATGAACAGACGGAGTCATTTTTCTCAACGAGTATTCTTTAGAAGCGGAAATGAAGGAATAAACAACGGGGATTCATTTCCTCAACGGGCAATCTTCAGAAACGTAAAATGAACTTACGGAGTCATTTTCAACGGGTGCGTCATCAGAAATGGAAATGAAAAGGAGAAACAAACGGATATTCATTTCCTCGACGGACAAATCTTTAGAAATAAAAATGAACAAACGGAGTCATTTTTCAACGGGTGCTTCATCAGAAATGGAAATGAAAAGGAGAAACAAACGGATATTCATTTCCTCAATAGACAAATCTTCAGAAACGAAAATGAACAAACGGAGTCATTTTCAATGGGTGCTTCATCAGAAATGGAAATGAAAAGGGGAAACAAACGGATATTCATTTCCTCAACGGACAAATCTTCAGAAACGAAAATGAACAAACGGAGTCATTTTCAACGGGTGCTTCCTCAGAAATGGAAATGAAAAGGATAGACAAACGGATATTCATTTCCTCAACGGACAATCTTCAGAAACGAAAGTGAACAAACGGAGTCATTTTCAACGGGTGCTTCCTCAGAAATGGAAATGAAAAGGATAGACAAACGGATATTCATTTCCTCAACGGACAATCTTCAGAAACGAAAGTGAACAAACGGAGTCATTTTCAACGGGTGCTTCCTCAGAAATGGAAATGAAAAGGATAGACAAACGGATATTCATTTCCTCAACGGACAATCTTCAGAAACGAAAGTGAACAAACGGAGTCATTTTCAACGGGTGCTTCCTCAGAAATGGAAATGAAAAGGATAGACAAACGGATATTCATTTCCTCAACGGACAATCTTCAGAAACGAAAGTGAACAAACAGAGTCATTTTCAACGGGTGCTTCCTCAGAAATGGAAATGAAAAGGATAGACAAACGGATTTTCATTTTCTCAACGGACAATCTTCAGAAATGAAAGTGAACAAACGGAGTCATTTTCAACGGGTGCTTCCTCAGAAATGGAAATGAATAGAGTTAACTTCTAGGCACATAACAAAGCTCGCTGTGGTTTCTGTGCACTAAATTCCATAATTATGTATGCATCCATAATTACGTAATTCCTTGCACAGTCCGCACAGTTTGTCTTGTAATGTTCATAAGCACATAATCACATAGTTGTTTAACTTGGTTATTAATTTGTTATCGATTGAGAACGGATGTGGAAACCAGTCGATGGACTTCAATGTCCTCTGGGATCTATCTGAAGAGATAGAAAGATCTCCCAAAAATTCGATTCTGTTTTCAAAGAAACGTAATAGTCGAATTAAGGAACACAACAATTTTAGGATTTACGGAAATACCCTTAGGTACCCTATTAGGGATTTATAGTGGTACTTTGGGTATTCGTCCAGTGTTGTAACTTGCGCCTTGTACTTCGTTTCCTTAGAATAAACGAGTACTTAGGAATTTCGTGGAAACGCAAGAGATCATAGAATGGAAAATTTTGGGGGTAGTTTGTTCTTCAAGGAATACGGTTCCTTGATTGTCGGTATTGTAAGAGATATGTTGTTTATACATGCAACCACATAAATACATTGCAATGTATATAAAAGATTTATTTATAAACAATGATAACAACTGTTTCATGGACCAAGACAACAAAAGAAAATAATACATAAGACGTGATTATTTCTAAACGATGTTGTAGGTCTGATGCTCATCCCTGTGCTGGATTTGCATTAGCAAGCTTTGGGCAATTTCTTCGGAAATGACCCATCTCGCCACAGTTGAAACAAGAACCTGGTAGAAAACGACCTTGAGCGGTATTGTTGCCAGCTTGGTTTGGTGCAGCTGCAGCTGGGCAGACTCTTGCTGTATGGCCTATAAGCCCACAAGTTTGGCATTTGCGGCACTTTACATTGGCATGATGATGGAGGCTACATTGGTTGCACAAGGGTG
This sequence comes from Helianthus tuberosus, assembly GCA_030545235.1. Taxonomy (NCBI): domain Eukaryota; kingdom Viridiplantae; phylum Streptophyta; class Magnoliopsida; order Asterales; family Asteraceae; genus Helianthus; species Helianthus tuberosus. Next base: position 17,716 of record JARYGA010035649.1, on the reverse strand, counting down.
CAGTTCCATTGTATGGCTTCCTAGCAGGGGGTTGAGCTGGTTGGTTGGGGGCGGCTTGATCATTGTGAGTAACCATGGCGAAGTTCTGAGAAGCCTTTCGCTTCTTTGACTTTTTAGGGGATCCAGTCTGTTCATCCATGGTCTTTGATTCCTTGATTGGTTTCGATTCCTCGACCAGCTTCTTGTCACCTTTTCGGAAAAGTTTACCTTTCCTGATCTTTGATTCAGTCAAGGTTGCAGATAGCTCAATGGCCTGTCTAACTGTAGTAGGGTTGCTGCCAGTCACAATGTCTTGTATTGAGTCAGGGAGGCCATCAATGTACTTTTCTATTGCCTTATCCAAAGGCGTGACCATGTTTGGGCATAACAGACTCAACTCCTCATAACGGTCCGTGTAGGCTCGATGCTCACCGCTGTCTTGCTCAAGATTGTCGAATTCCCTTTCCAAGGCCCTGATCTCGTGACGAGGACAGAATTCCTTCATCATAAGGGCCCTAAGTTCAGCCCATGTCTGTGCTAGAGCAACTTCTGCACCACGATCTCTCATAACACCGTTCCACCACGTAAGGGCTCTCTTCTGGAACACACTCGAAGCAAACTCGACCTTGCGATTGTCAGGACACTGCACGTGGCGGAAAGTATTCTCAATGCTCTCGAACCATTGAAGAAGCCCAGTCGCTCCCTCAGAACCACTAAACTTGAGTGGTTTCGCCGAGTTAAAACTCTTGAAATTGAATGGACCATTGTTGTTGTTGTTGGCTTGATTCCATTGAGCAAAGAGGTTTGGGAATTGAGCAGCCATTTGCTGTGCAATAATTTCTGCCAGTTCGGCAGTCGCTATCTGGTTCTCGCGTCGAGGAGGCATTCTAAAAGAGGAAACATGAAAGGAAACGAGTGAGAGAATTAGACGAAAAGAATGAGATGAAACAAATCTGATGAAAGCAAGGGTAGTGGTCATTTGTTTGTTACCACAAGGTAAACAAACGACACACAGTGACTAATCAAAGTAAATGGGTCAAAAATAATGTATCGCGAAGACATGCTCGCCTATAAGTGAACACTCATCCCAAGAATTCCTAGGTAAGCACAACTGGTCTCGCGTCTGATGAGATGTATACGAAGTGCTTGCCTAGACAGAAAACCCAGGATACAGGCATTCACCCTTCCAGTTTGCACGTGTTCACATTATTTAAAACCCAAAACCTTGACGAGATTTTGAAAACTCAAAGGGGTTCAAAACCATATAACAGAGGGTTCAAAACCTTACAACAGAGGGTTCAAAACCTTACAATAGAGGGTTCAAAACCTTACAATAGAGGGTTCAAAACCTTGTAATCAATCATCCTAGAACAGATGAATAGTTTTCAAAGCGGTTTTGAAATTTATGTTCTTGTTGTGGTCGTCGCCTAAGGATAGGTGACGGTATTGTTTTATGACTAAACGCAAGTAAACTCGCGTTAGGGTCCTAAGAAGGTTATAGACTAGGTCAAAGCATTACTAATAACCTAATTCCCTATAACCATTGGCTCTGATACCAACTTTTCTGTCACACCCCGACCACGTAGAACATACAAAACGTGGCGGAAATGTCGGGGAGTGTTGTAACAGAATTAATTGTTTCAAATCCATGGCAATTGAAGTTTCGTTTTATTGATTAAAAGTGTTACAATGTCTTAACAAACAAAGAAATACAACATAATTAACTAGTCTTGCATCTTTTATTGTCACTAAAGCCCAAGTCTGCCTATGTGTATCTTGATCATCTTATGCAACAGCTCCTGAAAAACACATGTGAAAATAGGTACGTCAGCATAAAAATGCCTGTGAGATACATAGGTTTTTTGAAAATAGGTTTCATGACTTATGTTTGAGAAAATGTTTAGTCATGAACCTTGTAATTTGCTTTGTTTTATAAATCATTTGAAAAACGATAAGATCAGATGATATGTATAAATAAGAGAATAATGTATGGTTAAATGAATAACCATTGTAAAATGAGTTTGTATAAGATAAGTTGCTTGTAAAACAATGTATTGTGAAAAGTATGTTATTTGTATAAAATGTTATATGTCTCAAACTGAAATGATTTAAATAACACTACGATATGTAATACCATACAAACACTTATATATAGGAAGTACCAGCGGCGTATCCACCATGCTTGTATCATATTACACACGCATCGTTACTTAATCACTTAATCAAACCAAACCACCAAAGTAATGTTTAACAATTGAAGAAATGTTTATGTATGGTCAAATACGGTTCACACGGTTCACAGATACAAACGATTCATAGATACAAACGGTTCACAAATACAAACGGTTCACAGATACAAACGGTTCACAGATACAAACGATTCACAGATACAGACAGTTCACAGATACAAACGGTTCACAGATACAAACGGTTCACAGATATAAACGGTTCACAGATACAGACAGTTCACAGATACAAACGGTTCACAGATACAAACGGTTCACAGATATAAACGGTTCACAGACACAAACGGTTCACAGATACAAACGGTTCACATAGTCAAATGATTACAACGGTTCACATAGTCAAATAGTTATAAACGGTTCAAAATGTAATATAACGTGTTCATATACTGGATGAGCATATGCAACAAAATGTAATGTAAAACAATGTACTAAGTATGCACACAATGGACATACATAGCATAAAATGTAATGAAATCATGTACTATAATGTACTAACGAACATAGCAGGTATATGATGTGAAAACGGGAAAGCATGAATGTAACAAGTAGGCACATGTGTTTCACCCCAAAACAGTTTAGAAAGCAGTAAAAGAGGGGTCTATGTACTCACTTGAGATTGCTTAGTAGTCCTTGAGTAACAACCAAACAATGCTAGAGATCGCGGATATCAACCGGCACCTAATATAGGTAACTATGTTAATAACCGGGCCTAAATCGGATGATTGCATAGAATGAGGGTTCGTAAACCAAACGAGTATAGAGACTCGTGTCATATGGTTTAACAAAGCCTTCATGCTAAATGAAACCTAACCTAAGCGTTTTCGACCCATTACGACCCGTTTAGGTAGCTTATGCTACTTTAACGCGTCGTTTGCGTGAAACACGTTCGGACCGTCTAACTAGTCCTATGACAAGTGTTATATGCCTAAACATGTTACATAATCAGTTATTTGACAAAAGTTTAGGTTACATATGCTTAATTACCAATTATACATGAAAAGGGTATTCTGGTAATTTACCTAAGGCATATAAACTACCTATCATACAACTACTCAAACGATGTGACCATAGGGTATAACCTCGGAAGGTTATTCCCTACCTACTATGGTCACCTAATGTATTTGGTCGGATCCTAATGATCGACCAAATGGGTCGGGTTCGAAGGTATAAGCGATTTATTAGATCGCTTACCCTTACGACCCTAGACAACGTGGTAATTGTCACACCCCGACCGCGTAAAACAACAAATCGCGGCGGAAACATCGGGGCGTGTTGCGATAGAATTAATTGTCTCATAACCATTGTGACAACCCGCACAAAACCAGGTATCCGTACAACTTAATTAATGATTGATTATTACTTGATTACTGTGCTTGATTGAAACTAGCTGATAAACTGCTACCTGCATACTGATACATGCACTTACTTGCATCATACTTTATTTGCTGTCACTACATTATTTACGTGCTGAACCCTAGTGACAAACATGATGCACAAAAAGCACAGTAGCACTAAACGGATACACAGTGGACATGCTGATATAACCAGCATCAGGCAAATACTGCCTCAAGGCCTGTTAAGAGCCTCATATATTTTGACTACACTGGTAGTGAGTGTAGGATATAAGGGTTGTGTTACCGCGTCTCTAGGGATAAGATACACTGATTCGGATGTGCCAAGAACGTACTTTAAGTACCAAACACAGCACTTTAAACAATTTAACCAGCTTCTAGCTGACTAGTAAAGTGCCAGAAATGAGAAAATATTACTTGACACTTTCTAAAGTGTCGGGGAAAACAAATTGTGTCACTAAAACGTAATAACGACACTTTAAAGTCTTTTGTAACACTTTAACGGATTACTATCCAACCGAACACCCGGACTTTACCCGGAACATGAAAATATTACTATTTTTATTATCACTCTTTTTCTGAGCCAGTTAGGGTCCCTGATTACCCTAACACCCGCCATAACGCGTCACATGTAACTAACGAGGTTAACACTTAACCTAACCTACTTAACCATAACTAACCCCTAACCTTCTACTTAAAATCGAACAAGGACCCCCCCCCCATGACCGAACTCGGTCACCAATGTGACCCCACCCTTGTACTTGAGATCTTGGATAATCTTGTGTTGCCTAGTATCTACACTACATATAAACCAATGGGTATTAGCACCATAAACTTCCTATAAATACACACACTAATCACTAGAGAGCTCACCACTTAACACACCACAACTCACACATCTCTCTTGCTCTCTCCCACTCTCGGCCGAGAACACCACCAACCGCCACCCACTTTTCGGTTCTTGTTCCACCATTCCAAGACCACTCGATCATCACAAGACACGTATAAGGAGCTTTGGTGCAAGCGGAACGCGAAGGACCTCAACCGATAGCTTTTATCCACGCGGTTTTCGTCACAACTCTTCCCTAGCCTTGAGCTAGAGGTATAACCTTTAAAACTTATTTTTACACTCATCTAAGGTGGTTAAAAGGATATTGGTCGGTTGAATCTCGTTATATTGAAAGATGAATCTTTAAAGTCTACTAAAATCATAAAAATGGAGGTTAATAGCATATAACTTGTGTAAAAGTCGTAGGACTTGAGATTTGTGTTTATCTAGACCCGATCTATAATGTGGTAGCTCGAAACTTCGTTTAACCCGACTTTGTAAAATCACGTATCTTCACATAAGCTTGTTTTTGAAAGATACAAGGGTTAAAGGTGAACACTACCACATTTTAGAGGCATGAACTTGTGAAGAATTATTTTACTTGTGTAAAAGTATTTTAACCGGTAAAATGGTGTTTAAAACTAGCGGATCTACGTATCCGCAAGTGGTATTTTTGAAAGACCACACTTTGAAGAAATCGCGTTTTTCTAAAAGATGGATCTTGCACTAATAAATATGATTTTGATAAACCACAAGTGTATAGACACTTGTAAAATAAAGAGATCCGACAAAGAAGTGTATTTGTCACTTATTACTAGAAGTTGTAAAGACGGTTTTCTCTAAACACGAGGTTTTTACAAGATTAAAGTTACTTTATATAGAAATCTACATGTATAAGGATGATTTACATTATTAATGCGGAAAAACTGCAAGTTCATGCGATTATGCAACTTTACATATTTATTGACTAGTTTGATGTGTCGGAAATTGTTTGATTGAATAAAGAAGTTGATTGAGTTGATTTGTTAAAAGAAAATGATACGCTTGAAAGCGTGGCCACCTCCAGTTACAGAGGAAACTCTGGCGAAATTTTCTAAAAACCTAACACTTAGACTTTTTACACAACAAGTGTTAGAACTATTTTTGGACATACTTTTGAAACATAAATTTCGCCAGTACTATATTTTACTAAACATTCGGAGGTGGGATTTTCACAAAGATTAACGTGATAAATATATTTGTCACAACACTGTTTATGATTATTTTGTGAAATACATAAATATTATTTTAGAGTGAAAATAATATTTACAAGCGTTAATGATTCCAAAACTTTGCGAACGCTTCCATAAACATATAAGTTACACCGGTAATTACATTACCACAAGATTGATAAAACGTAACTTACGCACATGTATTGTATCCCCCATCCTTGGGAAGAAGAATAACTATCAAGCATATACAAAATGTAACACGAAATAGTTGTCTAACTATTTCCCGCAAACATAAACTGTAAAGCTAAAGCACGGCCGTCCGTCTAATAGAATTAGCACTTGTAGGTCGTTGCACAGATTACAGCTTCAGAGACGCTTGATAGAGTTTACGCATCCACTGTGAGTTCATGTCCCCCTTTTCTCTAACTGTTTTCAGTTTTCTTAACTGCGGGGGTGAAATACATGTTACTTTGTTTACAAGTACTTTATACACGGTATAACGTAAGGAGGTTTAGATCATGTGAATGGGTAGTTAGAACCCCAAGGGACTCGAGCGGTAGATCTATTTGGGTGTAGCGAGCCCAGCTCCCGGTCCAACAGAACAGGCCTCTCGAAGGACTAACAGAACGGATCCGGAGTGACTTGGTACCCAACGCAAAATATGCTAGGGTTGTATCTTACTTACTTGCATTTCACGACATGCTAATGGCCTTGCAAACCATTGGTGATCACAAGTCCTCTTACACTGCTACATACCAGGAAACTTTTATACTTACAAGTGTTTTACTTACTCACTTGCACATGAACTCGCTCAACATTATTGTTGATTTTTCAACTCACATGTATTTCAGGAAATTAACGGATTCTGGCACGGTATGAACGTTTTCCGCTGCAACCTTTCATGAAGTCATCTGGGTTTAGGGTTGTGCCTCTTTCCTGGACAAGGCATAATCCCTAAATCACGTTTATGTTTTATTTTAAGTTGTAATGTTATTGAACAAGGTTATGGATACTAGAGTATGTCCGCGTTAAACAATGGTAATGTATGTCGATTTCTAAACTTAATGATGACTTGCATGGTTTTTAAATTCATATAGCTTTGTTATGATTAAGCTATGGTATTAAGAAGTCACCCCAAAATTAACCACGCTTCCGCAAAGCCAGGGTGTGACAGCTTGGTATCAGAGCTCTGATCATAGCGAACTAGGATTCTGTCTCGAGTCTAGACTATGATCACTAGGGCTCTCACGAAAACATTTTTCTGCATACCACTTAAGTCCAGATCCACGCTTTTTACAAACAAATGTTGAGCACATTTTATTAATTATAAGTTCAGCTTGGAGGGCTGAGGATCGATCTGGAGGATCGAGATGGTTAAGGTAGTTGAGCACGTTGGTTTGTTATAAGGTTCGATCTGGAGGATCGAGGTGAATAAGGTAGTTGAGCACGCTGATTTGTTATAAGGTTCGATCTGGAGGATCGAGGTCTGGTTTAAGTAAAGGATAGAACAGTCTTGTAGACTGGATGGTTTTGGCTAGTAAGACTAGGAGAAATTATGTGATGCCCTACTTGGTGACTTATGTGATTATCTGATTATGTGATTGACTGTTTGTGCATACTGTGTTTATGTTACAGATACATGGATCCGGCTGATTCAGGTGGTTCAGACATCACCAACCCCAGGCATGTTGTGTCAGATGATCTAGAGTCCTCGGAGCACGAGGTGTACACGTCAGACTTTACCAGTACCGATGATGACGACTTCCAGCCATTCGCCCTACCTGATGGCGACGATGAGCTCCCTATTGATATTCCGGCCGGGGATTTGCCACTAGCGGTGATCCCTGCCCCCATACCCCTCGCTGCTTACCCTGTTCAGGAGTTACCATTCGACGGCGACGAGGACGACGTCGACTTGTTCGAGGAGGAGCCTATGGAGGACGTTCAGGGCGAGGCCCTACCCGCTGTTGCCCCTCTACTGATTGCAGATGCTCCGGCTGCGGAGGCACCTGCACTTTCCCCAGCCCAGGACTCCTCTGAGTCTGTGGCTTCTGCACCGACACATACCCTTAGTGCGCAGCACTACTCTCACGAGTCAGATTCTGATCATGCATCTTCTGTCGCCCCCATCCCCAGTCCCACTTTTGACCACGAGGACGTGGAGGATTCCGACCCTATGTTTCCCCCAGGGTTCGACCCTGATCGTGATTTGGAGTTTGTCCCTATGGACGAGATGATGGAGGATCCTGCTGATCCTATTGATCCTTTCGACCCGATTGATCCTGACTTTGACTTTGATATGGCGTTTGATGACTGGGAGCCTGCCATTGCCCCTGAGCAGGCAGCTGCTCTTGATGTATTGCCAGAGCATGACCCTATGCATGCAGATATACCCCTTGAGCCCATTGCTGTTGACCCCATTGATCCTCTACCCCTTGTTGCTGTACCTGTTGACCCACCATTTGAGCACTTGGCACCTGTCGACCCTGTTGTAGCCCCTTTATTTGATCCCGTTCCCATAGAGCCCGGACATGCACCGTTCGCGGCACAGATGGATCCACCGGACGAGGCCGCACAGCACGGGTGGATCCCGGCTGATGAGGACGTCCCACCGTTACCCCCACAGATTCCAGACGCTAGACACACTTCTTACCTATCAGAGAAAAGGATAACACGAGCAAATTGGCTGAAACATACATGAGAGAAATCGTCGCACGTCATGGAGTGCCTCTCTCAATCATTTCTGATAGAGACGGAAGGTTTGTGTCAAGAATATGGCAATCCTTCCAAGAAGCTTTTGGCTCACAATTGAATCTGAGCACTGCATTCCATCCGCAAACCGATGGCCAGAGCGAGCGAACAATACAAACGTTGGAAGACATGCTGAGGGCATGTGTTATGGATTTAGGAGGTAGCTGGGATAAACACTTACCCTTGGTCGAATTTTCGTACAACAACAGCTACCACACCAGTATTGGTGTTGCGCCATTTGAGGCCCTATACGGACGCAAGTGCCGATCCCCACTATGTTGGTCTGACGCAGGTGATAGGCAGCTTGCTGGTCCCGAGATCGTCCAAGAGACGACAGATAAGATCGCGCAAATACTCAAACGCATCGAAGCCGCTCGCCACAGGCAAAAGGCCTACGCGGATCCAAACCGGAAGCATGTGGACTTCCAAGTCGGAGAGATGGTATTATTGAAGGTTTCACCCTGGAAAGGGGTAGCGCGCTTTGGAAAGCGAGGAAAGTTGAATCCACGCTACATTGGTCCCTTTAGAATTCTAGAAAGAATCGGGACGGTAGCCTACAAGTTGGACCTACCTGCTGAACTGAATGGTGTTCACGATACATTCCATGTATCCAATTTAAAGAAAAGTCCAACTCAAGTTGACGTTGCCATTCCTATCGACGAGATTCATATTGACGACACGCTCCACTTCGTTGAAGAACCTGTCGAGGTCACGGATTGGAAAGTTAACAAGACCCGCCGGAGCAGTGTCAAACTCGTCAAGGTACGTTGGAATGCCAGACATGGTCCTGAATTCACATGGGAACGTGAGGACCGAATGAAAGAAAAGTACCCCCACTTATTTCCCAAGAACACTGCATCTACAAGCAGAACTTAAATTTCGGGACGAAATTTATTTAACGGGGGGAGAATGTGACAACCCGCACAAAACCAGGTATCCGTACAACTTAATTAATGATTGATTATTACTTGATTACTGTGCTTGATTGAAACTAGCTGATAAACTGCTACCTGCATACTGATACATGCACTTACTTGCATCATACTTTATTTGCTGTCACTACATTATTTACGTGCTGAACCCTAGTGACAAACATGATGCACAAAAAGCACAGTAGCACTAAACGGATACACAGTGGACATGCTGATATAACCAGCATCAGGCAAATACTGCCTCAAGGCCTGTTAAGAGCCTCATATATTTTGACTACACTGGTAGTGAGTGTAGGATATAAGGGTTGTGTTACCGCGTCTCTAGGGATAAGATACACTGATTCGGATGTGCCAAGAACGTACTTTAAGTACCAAACACAGCACTTTAAACAATTTAACCAGCTTCTAGCTGACTAGTAAAGTGCCAGAAATGAGAAAATATTACTTGACACTTTCTAAAGTGTCGGGGAAAACAAATTGTGTCACTAAAACGTAATAACGACACTTTAAAGTCTTTTGTAACACTTTAACGGATTACTATCCAACCGAACACCCGGACTTTACCCGGAACATGAAAATATTACTATTTTTATTATCACTCTTTTTCTGAGCCAGTTAGGGTCCCTGATTACCCTAACACCCGCCATAACGCGTCACATGTAACTAACGAGGTTAACACTTAACCTAACCTACTTAACCATAACTAACCCCTAACCTTCTACTTAAAATCGAACAAGGACCCCCCCCCCCCCCATGACCGAACTCGGTCACCAATGTGACCCCACCCTTGTACTTGAGATCTTGGATAATCTTGTGTTGCCTAGTATCTACACTACATATAAACCAATGGGTATTAGCACCATAAACTTCCTATAAATACACACACTAATCACTAGAGAGCTCACCACTTAACACACCACAACTCACACATCTCTCTTGCTCTCTCCCACTCTCGGCCGAGAACACCACCAACCGCCACCCACTTTTCGGTTCTTGTTCCACCATTCCAAGACCACTCGATCATCACAAGACACGTATAAGGAGCTTTGGTGCAAGCGGAACGCGAAGGACCTCAACCGATAGCTTTTATCCACGCGGTTTTCGTCACAACTCTTCCCTAGCCTTGAGCTAGAGGTATAACCTTTAAAACTTATTTTTACACTCATCTAAGGTGGTTAAAAGGATATTGGTCGGTTGAATCTCGTTATATTGAAAGATGAATCTTTAAAGTCTACTAAAATCATAAAAATGGAGGTTAATAGCATATAACTTGTGTAAAAGTCGTAGGACTTGAGATTTGTGTTTATCTAGACCCGATCTATAATGTGGTAGCTCGAAACTTCGTTTAACCCGACTTTGTAAAATCACGTATCTTCACATAAGCTTGTTTTTGAAAGATACAAGGGTTAAAGGTGAACACTACCACATTTTAGAGGCATGAACTTGTGAAGAATTATTTTACTTGTGTAAAAGTATTTTAACCGGTAAAATGGTGTTTAAAACTAGCGGATCTACGTATCCGCAAGTGGTATTTTTGAAAGACCACACTTTGAAGAAATCGCGTTTTTCTAAAAGATGGATCTTGCACTAATAAATATGATTTTGATAAACCACAAGTGTATAGACACTTGTAAAATAAAGAGATCCGACAAAGAAGTGTATTTGTCACTTATTACTAGAAGTTGTAAAGACGGTTTTCTCTAAACACGAGGTTTTTACAAGATTAAAGTTACTTTATATAGAAATCTACATGTATAAGGATGATTTACATTATTAATGCGGAAAAACTGCAAGTTCATGCGATTATGCAACTTTACATATTTATTGACTAGTTTGATGTGTCGGAAATTGTTTGATTGAATAAAGAAGTTGATTGAGTTGATTTGTTAAAAGAAAATGATACGCTTGAAAGCGTGGCCACCTCCAGTTACAGAGGAAACTCTGGCGAAATTTTCTAAAAACCTAACACTTAGACTTTTTACACAACAAGTGTTAGAACTATTTTTGGACATACTTTTGAAACATAAATTTCGCCAGTACTATATTTTACTAAACATTCGGAGGTGGGATTTTCACAAAGATTAACGTGATAAATATATTTGTCACAACACTGTTTATGATTATTTTGTGAAATACATAAATATTATTTTAGAGTGAAAATAATATTTACAAGCGTTAATGATTCCAAAACTTTGCGAACGCTTCCATAAACATATAAGTTACACCGGTAATTACATTACCACAAGATTGATAAAACGTAACTTACGCACATGTATTGTATCCCCCATCCTTGGGAAGAAGAATAACTATCAAGCATATACAAAATGTAACACGAAATAGTTGTCTAACTATTTCCCGCAAACATAAACTGTAAAGCTAAAGCACGGCCGTCCGTCTAATAGAATTAGCACTTGTAGGTCGTTGCACAGATTACAGCTTCAGAGACGCTTGATAGAGTTTACGCATCCACTGTGAGTTCATGTCCCCCTTTTCTCTAACTGTTTTCAGTTTTCTTAACTGCGGGGGTGAAATACATGTTACTTTGTTTACAAGTACTTTATACACGGTATAACGTAAGGAGGTTTAGATCATGTGAATGGGTAGTTAGAACCCCAAGGGACTCGAGCGGTAGATCTATTTGGGTGTAGCGAGCCCAGCTCCCGGTCCAACAGAACAGGCCTCTCGAAGGACTAACAGAACGGATCCGGAGTGACTTGGTACCCAACGCAAAATATGCTAGGGTTGTATCTTACTTACTTGCATTTCACGACATGCTAATGGCCTTGCAAACCATTGGTGATCACAAGTCCTCTTACACTGCTACATACCAGGAAACTTTTATACTTACAAGTGTTTTACTTACTCACTTGCACATGAACTCGCTCAACATTATTGTTGATTTTTCAACTCACATGTATTTCAGGAAATTAACGGATTCTGGCACGGTATGAACGTTTTCCGCTGCAACCTTTCATGAAGTCATCTGGGTTTAGGGTTGTGCCTCTTTCCTGGACAAGGCATAATCCCTAAATCACGTTTATGTTTTATTTTAAGTTGTAATGTTATTGAACAAGGTTATGGATACTAGAGTATGTCCGCGTTAAACAATGGTAATGTATGTCGATTTCTAAACTTAATGATGACTTGCATGGTTTTTAAATTCATATAGCTTTGTTATGATTAAGCTATGGTATTAAGAAGTCACCCCAAAATTAACCACGCTTCCGCAAAGCCAGGGTGTGACAACCATGGCATACAAAGTTTTATTTATTTATTAAACAAGGGTGTTACATTGTCTTAAACAGGAATTAAGGAGTTCATAATATAATTAAACATAGTCTATCTTCTTTTAAAGTCTCTAAGGCACAGGTCCGCCCTAGTATCATGATCAACATCCTACGGAAAAGCACCTGAAAACACATGTGAAAATAGGTACGTCAGCATAAAAATGCCTGTGAGATACATAGGTTTTGTGAAAATAAGATTCATGACTTATGTTTGAGAAAATGTTTAGTCATGAACCTTGTTATTTGCTTTGTCTTGTAAATCATTTGAAAACAATAAGATCAGATGATATGTATAAGTAATTGTCAGGTTAAATAGATAACCATGTAAAAATGTGTTTGTATAAGATAAGTTGTTTGTAAATCAATGTCTTGTGAAAAGTATGTTATTTGTATAAAATGTTCTATGTCTCAAACTGAAATGATTCAAATAACGTTACGCCATGTAATACCATACAAACACTTATATATAGGAAGTACCAGCGGCGTATCCACCATGCTTGTATCATATTACACACGCATCGTTAACTTAATCACTTAATCAAACCAAACCAACCAATGTAAGAGGTCTATGTTTAAACCATTTGTCAATGTATTGAATAATATGTCAAAGTGTTCATGTCAAGATGTAAATCATGTAGTATGTAAAACCAATGTCAAAAATGTTTGTGTCAAATGTAAATCATGTCAAAATGTCTATGTCAAATATCCATGTCAAATGTCTATGTCAAATATCCATGTCAAATGTCTATGTCAATTATCCATGTCAAATGTCTATGTCAAAATGTCCATGTATGGCAAGTGAAATGTCTCAACTAAACCATATGCACAAAAACAAAGTATTGAAGTAAAACTTGGTTTAAATCAAAGCTATGTTTTGTGTAGATGCATGCAACTATTTAATATGAACATTTATGCGGTATTGTGAAAATGCATACATCCAAGCCTGGCGACTGTGGTGATAAAACCCTTTAAACAAATTAAAGGTCTATCTGTCTTATGTCAACGAATTCGGTCATTCCTTTCTGTCCCCTTTCCCTGGGATGTCCGGAACGGGAGTTGTCAATTCCTATGGTACCACTACCTACTAACGAACGGCGTAGCTAATGTTAATGAATGTATTGTCCCATGTAAACAAACCAAATGTCATACCAAAATGTAAACATGTGAAAACAATGCACTAAGTATGTAATCAAATGAACATACATAGCGTGAAATGTCATGTAAAACAATGTACTAAGTAATGCACACAATGGGCACACCTAGCAGGAAATGTCATGTAAAACAATGTACTAAGTAATGCACACAATGGGCACACCTAGCATAAGATGAAATGAAATCATGTACTATAATGTACTAACGAACATAGCATGTATATGATGTGAAAACAGGAAAGCATGAAAGTAACAAGTAGGCACATGTGTTCCACCCCAAAACAGTTTGGAAAACAGTAAAAGAGGGGTCTATGTACTCACTTGAGATTGCTCAGTTGTATAAAGATAACCACCAAGCAATGCAAGAGATCTCGGAATCAAACGGCACCTAGTATAGGTAACTATGTTAATAAACCGGACCTATCTCGGAAGATCGGGTAGAATGAGGTTTCGTAAACCAAACGAGTGTAGAGACTCGTGTCATTTGGTTTAACAAAGCCTACATACTAAATGAAACCTAACATAATTGTTTACGACCCATTACGACCCGTTTAGGAAGCTTATGCTACTTTAACGCGTCGTGTGCGTGAAACGCGTTTGGACCGCCTAACTAGCCCTATGACAAGTGTTATATGCCTAAACATGTTACATAATCAGTTACGTGACAAAAGTTTAGGTTACATATGCTTAATTACCAATTTTACATGAAAAGGGTATTCTGGTAATTTACCTAAGGCATATAAACTACCTATCATACAACTACTTAAACGATGTGACCATAGGGTATAACCTCGGAAGGTTATTCCCTACCTACTATGGTCACCTAATGTATTTGGTCGGATCCTAATGATCGACCAAACTGGGTCGGGTTCGAGGTATAAGCGATTTATTAGATCGCTTACCCTACGACCCTAGACAACGTGGTAATCAGTAGGCATAGTCCCAAGGGGCTATAACCATCGTGATTACAATCACGTTGCGAAGTTCAAACGAACTTCGCATTGACCATTACTGGTCAATGCTGAAAGTCAAACAAAGTTTGACTTTCTGACTCGAAAAGCAGAAAAAAATAAGGAAAAGAACGAAAGAATACTTACGAAGGGTCCCTGAATGCTAACTCAGATCAAAATAGCTCAGGTATGAAACGAAGGTTCCAACTTAGAGCCCAAATGATCAGATTTGTGGGTTTTTAAGCCAAAGGGGGGTGGGTATTTATAGAAAAAGTAGAGCCGCTAGGATCGTTTCTTGAATATCGTGCCACGATCCGAGCCGTACACTTATCACAAAGGTTATGGAGCCACTTATGCTCCTTATCTTAGTGACACATCAACTTAAAACATGTGGTTAAGAATCAATTAGTTGCAACTTGAAATTAGACATTGAATCTGGTCCAGATCATGCAGTCGCGTAGCGCGACAGGTAGGCCCTTAGGGCTCGCGCTACGCTACTGCCTCCCCTGAATCAGAAAGTTTCAAAACTTGCAGAAATGGTCCCTGCACGTGTTTAAGCCCTTTTTCGATGCGTTTGAACCCCGTTAACCTCATTTCAAGGCTCTAAAATGAAGTTAAAGTATAGGGAACTCAAAACATGTTCAAAAATATCTCAGATGATGGTTCGTTTAGTCGTACGAACGCAATGTTCGCTTAATTACGACGGAATGCGCATAAGCGCGAAAAACGATCCAAAAGACGAAACGAATGGATTTTTCTTAAGGCGAACACTAAAATATAATGTAGTCATGCTTACATAAATTTTTGGATGTCCAGATGTATTCAGAACGTAAGTTATGCGCGAAAATGCAAACTTGTGCACTTTTTGACACTTTTAGTCCCTGAATGTCCCAAAAGTTTATTTTAGCACACTAAACCCCTCAAAGCCTATTTCTAAGCTATGTAAAGGATATTTAAGGTGTGTTTAACTTATGGTCATGTTCCGGAATGTTCGTTACAGTTCAAATTGACATACTTTCGCAGTTTGTCATATTTAGTCCCTGTAAGCGAATTAACTTGTTTTTGATATACCAAAGCCTTCTAAACTTATTTCTAAGTTATGTAAAGGTTATTTAAGGTATGTTGGGTATATGTTGATGTTCCGGAGTATTTCTCGCATTAAACTGAGTACGTTTACGCACCAGTTTGCGTATAACTCTCCAGAAAGTGATATAGAGTTTGAAATTGGATAAAAGTCAAAACATGAAAAATGTAAAACATAACAAAACAAACATTGTGATCAAATAACATTGTTTTATTGATAATAGAACTGTTCATAGTGATTACAAGCACAGTTGTTACAGTAATCAGTAGGCATAGTCCCAAGGGACTATAACCAACGTGATTACACTCACGTTGCGAAGTTCAAACGAACTTCGCATTGACCATAAACTGGTCAATGCAGAAAGTCAAACAAAGTTTGACTTTCAGACTCGAAAAGACTCGAAAAGCAATAAAAGAACGAAAGAATACTTACGAAGGGTCCCTGAATGCTAATCCCGATCCAAGTAGCTCAGGTATGAAACAATGGTTTCAACTTAGAGCTCCTCAAATCAGAATTCTTGTGGGTTTTGCAATGGGGTGGATGGGTATTTATAGTTTTCGGGTAACCGTTAAGATCGTTTCATGGAAACCGTGCTTGAATCTTGTGCGTACACTTGTTGGAAAGTTATGGTGGCTAAAAATGATCCCCCATGAGCTGAAAGGGCAAGTTAGAATGTGTGGGTGTGGATTAAACAGCTGGAATCAGCTGACTAATCGATCTTATCTGTTCTGGAAGGCTGACGCGGCCCGCTTCAGGATACACCAAAACTAATGCGGGCCGCATGGGGGTTCTGATCAGAAAATAAGTTTCAAACATGACAGTTTTGGTCCCTGTTGTGTATTTAAGCCATTTCCGACACTTCTAAGGCCTGTAAAGCCAACTTTAAGGCCCTAAAATGATGCCTAAACATTGTGGACATGAAACATGCTCAAAAATATGTCGGATGTCAGTTCGTTTGGTCGTACGAACGCGATGTTCGCTTAATTACGACGGAATGCGCACAAGCGCGAAAAACAATCCACATTGTGCGACGAATGGATTTTTCTTATGCCAAACACTAAAATAAAACATTTTAGTGCATACATAAATTTTTGGATGTCCAGATGTATTCAGAACGTACGTCATGCGCGAAAGTGCAAACTTGTGCACTTTTTGACACTTTTAGTCCCTGAATGACCCAAAAGTTTATTTTAGCACACCGAACCCCTCAAAGCCTATTTCTAAGCTATGTGAAGGATATTTAGGGTATGTTTAACTTATGGTCATGTTCCGGAATGTCTGTTACAGTTCAAATTGGCATACTTTCGCAGTTTGTCAACTTTAGTCCCTGTAAGCGATATAACTTGATTTCGGCATACCAAACCTTCCAAAACTTATTTCTAAGTTATGTAGAGGTTACTTAAGGTATGTTAAGCCTATTTCACTATTCCGGAGTGTTTGTTGCATTAAACTGGTTATATTTACGCATCAGTGCGCGTATAACCCTCTAGAAAGCGATTTAAAGCATGAAATCGAACAAGAGTTGATATGTGTAAACGATACACATATTTTTACAAATCCCAAGTATGAAATACAATATTTCATTGGTTTGGCATTTGTTTGATGGTTGAAGTGACACAGGTGTCACAGCATGGGTTCAACTTGAAAATCCTCTTCCTTCAGTTCTCTAGTTTGAACTGAGCGTTAGTGTGAATATTATCTAATTGATTTAAAATCGCGTGCTTCCGGAGAATGGCTCTCTCTGGGCGTTCTGGGCGATTTGGGCGAACAATTTGAAACCCTACGTCGATCTTCATTCCTTCTCTACATTGGATCTGGTAAGCTATTAGGCTAATTGATTTCGTTACCATAAGATCGAATCAGTTTCTTTTGTGAGTAGGGTTTCTTTTTCGTATGTTTGTTTTTTCTCTGATTATTCGTCTTGTCTGAGTTTGGACTGATTAA
>JARYGA010035647.1:0-37399 GCA_030545235.1 Helianthus tuberosus | reverse complement strand
TATGTGGCCCTTTCGCAGACACTTCTGAGCCTTCAAAAAGGAGATGATGCCACTCACGACACCACTCTTGTCGCCTTGAACTTCGAGAGGTTCTTTTCCAGAACGAGGAATACAAATGATCTTTTCCTTGCATAGGATCTCTGCTTGCTGTTGGGATAACCAATCCATACCGATGACAATGTCGAAACTACTCAGAGTTATAGGAATGAGATCGATAGAGAAAGTCTGACCAGCGAGGATAAGATTACAACCCTGAACTATGTGTGTGGCTTCTAGACTTTTACCGTTAGCTAACTCTACGACATGTTTGGTGTTCAAAAGTGTTGGTGCGCGTTTAAGCATTTGACTAACGTTCAGAGACATATAACTAGTATCCGCACCCGAATCAAATAATACGGTAACATAAAAGTCGTCGAGAAGAAACTTACCCGCAACCACATTAGGATCGTTCCTTGCGTCACTCTGACCAATCACAAATAAACGACCCTTTGCACCATTGTTGTTGTTGTTTCCCCCATTGTTGTTCCCACTGCCCTGATTATTGTTGTTGCTGTTCTGATTCTGGTTTAATTGGGGACAGTTCCGCTTGAAATGACCTTCAGCCCCACACTGAAAGCATGTCTTATTTCCTTGCTGTTGTTGCTGTGACTGGCTTCGTGGAACTGGTGGCTGTTGTTGCTGGTTCTGATTCGCAGGCCTTGAGCTCCTGCAATCTTTAGCGTCATGACCTACCCTTAGACATCTTTGACAGCGGCCTTTACGACACTGACCACTGTGATGTTTGTTGCACCTGTTACATAGTGGATGAATTCCCCGATATCCACTCTGCCCCTGACCACCAGACGATTGCTGACTCGGACTCTGGTAATCACTAGTCTTGCGCTGCTGCTGTGCTTGAGACTGTACAATAGCTGAACCCCTGCTGGAATCCCCTTCCCATTTCCGCTTGTTGTCACTGGGATTAACAGGAGTAGCTGGAGTGGTAGCGGTAGTAGCGCTGATACGTTTAGGCAGCCTGTTCTGTTCCACCGCCTGATCGGTGAGGCGATGAGCTAGCTTGACGATCTGTTGAATAGTGCCAAGATTTGCTGAGGTTACGTGGCTTTGAATCTCCGGCACCAGACCATTGAGATACAGTTCGATACGCTTAATGGGAGGGTCCACCATAGTAGGACACAGAATAGCCAACTCATTCGATCTTCTGGTGTACGCTTCAATTTCTGACCCCGTCATTTTCAAGTGGTAAAACTCTACCTCCAGCTTATGAATATCATCACGGCTACAGTATTCCTCTTTGATCAATTCCTTGAAATCATTCCAAGGTGTGGCGTTAGCAACAGCCAACCCTAACATCTGAACCTGCGCATTCCACCAAGTCAGCGCAATGCCTTCTAGAGTACCAGTGGCGTACTTCACCCTGCGAGCCTCAGGGCATTCGCACATTTCAAATACGGACTCGAGCTTTTCAAACCAATGGAGGAGTCCAACCGCTCCTTCCGTGCCACTAAAAGTACTGGGACGACAGTCCATGAACGTTTTGAAGGTACAAACAGGTGGTTGACCTCCTGCTTGTGCGGCTGCAACTGCCGCAGCAACTTGTTCGTTAATGAGAGCCGTCAGTTGGGCTTGCGTCATGTTAATGCGTCCAGACATGATCTTCATAGCAATTATGACATAAGTGAGAGAGGTTCGCGAGTAGTGCGATAACAAAAGAGAATAATCACACAAGTGTTCTCATGCAATAGTGTTCAGTTAATCTAAGCATACCCGGAGCAAAGTTCTATGCAATTCTAGCAAGTAGGCAATAAGACATGTACCATATTACCTAGAGTGATGAGTCTTGCACGTGGAGCGAGGCGTCGTTGTGGATCGTTGAGCACTGTTCTGGTTATAGTCTGGTTTTAATAAAACGTTTTCCCCTTATTAAAACCGAGTTCTCTATAACCAATGGCTCTGATACCAATCTGTCACACCCCCAAAATCCACACACGGAATACTACCGCTTGGAGGCGTGACATGACCAGGATCAAGCCACCAATCATATTGAACATAAGTATGTATCAAAAGTCATTCATCAATACGATAGGTGTTTACAAAACCAAATATAAACAAGTGTGAAGCGGAAGCATTTAATGTAAAACCCAACATAAGTTTAAGTACAAAATGTCATAATGTTTAACAACACATTCACGATCCATGTCCACAACGACTGTGCCTCCCGTGCAAGCTCCAATAGTACCTATGGTCCTGCAAGGCATGTAACAGAGAGTCAACAACTAGTTGAGCGAGTTCACAGTTGGTTATTTAGTTATAATGTTCATTTCGTAAATCGTATGTTCGATTAGTAATCATGTATCGTATGTAATAGCATCGCGGCCCTCAAGGCATGTTTGCGAAGATTAGTGGGGGTTTCCCATGTTTTTCTAGACTAGTTATATTTGTATCGCGGCCCTCCAGGCATGTTTGCGAAGATTAAAGTATAGTTCGCGGCCATTCCAGGCATGTTTGCGAAGATTGTTTTAGTATCGCGGCCGATCCCGGCATGTTTGCGAAGAGAAGTATATGTATCACTAGTCTAGTAGTATCTACCATTGACCTTCATCTCCCGAGGCCAATGGTATGTAATTCCGATAACTCTTAAGCATAATTAAGCAGTTAATCAACCCATTCCCAACCCCGGGAATCCCATGCCTTGGTAGAAGTGTGAACTCACCTTGTTTGCTCGGTATGCTAAGCTAAGCTAAGTGCCCATAATAAATCAGTCAAGTCCTATAGTGCACGTATATTCAATCAGTTCACAGTGTTTGTAAAGTTTCACATGGAACTAGTGTCACAGTAATATCACAAAGTGTTTGACAGTTCATATCATGCAACACCTAAAAGATAATTGCATCTATACATGTAACAGAGTTGGCATCTTGCAAATCTAGCAAATTAACTGAGTGAATAAAGTTAACAGATTTTAGGAAATAATAGAATTAATCCACATCATTTGAAATAATAAACAAACAGAGTAAGTTAGTTAACCCAGTTAACAACTTAACAGAATTGTCATTTAACAGAGTTACTCAAACAATGAAGTTATCAACTTACATATTTAACAAAGTTAAATAAACTAACTGAGTTATTCCAGTGATTAGTTTAATCGAATAACATATTTAATTACATAAATTATTAACAGTAAATAAGTTGCCAAACACACACTAGTGCCGAAAACACATAATGCCGAAAACACTTCTGGCCGAAAACCAACTTGGCCGAAAACACCCTTTAGTCGAAATCCCCTAAGTGTTGCCGAAAACACCCATTTGGCCGAAAACCCTTAAGTGGGCCGAAAACCCTTTGGGCCGGACTGTTTGGGCCGAAATCACTTAAAGTGATTTCGTCCAGTTTATAAGGTGGGGGTGTTTTCGTTACTGTTCATCATCATCAACATTCCTTACTGTAACATATTGAAAACCCAGAAACTCTATAAACTCATAACAGATACATGATTAAACATTTACAAATCATCCAATCAATCATTAATATGAAACAAATACTCTACCAAAACTTTGTGAGATCAAGAACATAAATAAATCAGTTTATCAATCATAAAATATACCCACTGTTGATCCAAACATCCAATATACAGACACTTTGTGGATGATAATTATCTAACAATCACACAATGAACAATCACATAATCACATATATCAAGATACACATACATCATGATTAAACATCCAAATCATACGATATGCATCTTAAACAACTGAACATGAAGATCACTAACCAAGGATTTAAACAGAGGTTTTTGCTTCAAGATGAGTTCTCTTTGTGGGTTATCAGAGATAGAGAGAGACAAAGTGATAAGATTTGTTTTGGTAAATGTGAGACTTGTCTGAGAAGATTGTTTATAAAAAATGATTATACAAAATATCTAATCACTGGGCCATGGGCCAAGCCCATCTGTGTGATTTCGTCAAAAATTCTGGACGAAAACACTAAAGTGTTTTCATCACTTGTGTGATTTCATGATACTTGTTTACAGTAAAGTTCCATCTTTGTTTAACATGTTAAATAATAACACCTTATTAATATACAATCACACATAATAAATATTATGGATTTCCAAGTACAAAAATATTAATCGAAATACGATATAACGTATTACAAAGGTAAGCGTTGTGAAACAACGAGTCGTATCAACAAACAACTTAATAATAAAAATTTTTTTTAACGTGCACTAAATGCGAAGATAGAATCTTGGAAACTCGAGTTGTCACATATTGCACCTTTGAGTATATGAGAAATGGCTAGTATGGAAAATGATGGTGGAGATATGGGGGTGGTGGTGTTCAGCCGATCACAAAGAAGGAAGGAAGAAAGAAAGTTAGGAGTTGGGTGTTTAGTGAAAATGAGGATCATGATCTTGTGTATATACTTATAAACCACCAATCTCCTTTTACCCAACATACCATATGTCTAGTAGATACTAAGCACATCAATTAAACAAATGAATAAAAAATCATGGGGAGTCCTTTCTTGTCTCCTAATCGGTTGGGGGGGGGGTGTTTCTAGTTGGGTTTCAATTGTTGATTACAATTTTAGTTAGGGGTCTAGTTAGGTAGCATGTGTTTAGTTAGTGTTTTATAATATATAGTGTGTTAGGGTGTTCGGGGACCCTAACTAGCTCAGAAAAAAAATAAAATAATGTGTTTGGTAATATTTTCATGTTCCGGGTAAAGTCCGGTTGTTCGGTTCGATACTGTTCCGTTAAACTGCTTAATTAATCCGTAAGGTGCCTTATATATATATTTTTGCAACGTTTTTAATTTTTTTTTACACTCATGAAGGCATACCTGACTATTTAGTAATTTTTCTGTATATTACTTGCACGTTAACAAATACATGTAAGCATAACACAGATATCAGAAAGCAGTTAAGTAATTTCACACAGTCGTCAAGCACTTTAATTATTATTAATAAATTGTACGAAATACATGGAATTTTGAGGGTTGTCACATTCTCCCCCTGTTAAGAGAATTTCGTCCCGAAATTTAGCACGTGGTTACTGAGGAAGCTAGTTAAGTTGCGTTGTTTTCCTGATTTTCCTGGGGTGTCACATCATCCCCCCGTCGATTTGGAATTTCGTCCCGAAATTCTGCAGTAGCTTCAGTCTCAGTAGTGGTTGCGTTTTTCTTAAACAGCTGGGGATACTTGAGTTTCACTTGGTCTTCTCGTTCCCAGGTATACTCTGGGCCACGACGAGCATTCCAACGAACTCGGACCAGAGGTATCTTGGTATGCTTGAGGATCTTAACATCTTGATCCGTAATCTCTACTTGTTCCTCGACGAATCGCAGCTGGTCGTCGATTGTGAGTTCCTTAAGAGGAACTATGAGGGTCTCATCTGACAGACACTTCTTCAGATTTGACACATGGAATACGTTGTGAACTCCGCTGAGTTTTTCGGGTAGATTCAACCTGTAGGCTACCTTGCCAATTTTCTCAATGACTTTGAATGGTCTGACATAACGCGGATTGAGTTTGCCTCGTTTGCCAAAGCGGACTACACCTTTCCAAGGTGAGACTTTGAGTAGCACTCGATCCCCAACCTGGAGCTTGAGTGGTTTTCTTCCCTTATCAGCATAGCTTTTCTGACGGTCACGAGCTGCCGCCATTCGCTGTCGTATCTGAGCAATCCTTTTGGTGGTATCTACCACAAGTTCTGGGCCAGTGATTTGGCTGTCACCAACTTCTGCACAACAGAGAGGTGATCGGCATTTGCGTCTATACAATGCCACGAATGGAGCGGCTTGGATGCTGGTGTGGTAACTGTTGTTATACGAAAACTCCACTAGCGGGAGGTGCTTTTCCCAGCCATTACCAAAATCGATTACACATGCCCTAAGCATGTCTTCAAGGGTTTTGATGGTGCGTTCAGATTGCCCATCCGTCTGTGGGTGATAAGCCGTGCTCATATCTAAACGTGAGCCAAAAGACTTGTGCATTGCTTGCCACAGTTCTGAAGTAAAACGCGCGTCACGATCAGATATAATAGAGGTTGGCACTCCGTGCCTTGATACCACTTCCTTTAGATAAATGTCTGCAAGAGTAGAAAACTTATCCGTTTCTTTGATGGCCAGAAAATGTGCAGACTTGGTCAGTCGATCTACGATCACCCAAATGGTATCGTTTCCGCGTTGAGATTTGGGCAGGCCGGTAACGAAATCCATGGAAATTTGCTCCCATTTCCATTACGGGATCTTCGGTTGTTGAAGTAGGCCTGATGGTTTCTAATATTCAGACTTGACTCTCGCACAAGTCAAGCACTTGCTGACGTAGGTTGCTATGTGGGCTTTCATGCCAGGCCACCAATACGTAGTCTTGAGGTCGTGGTACATCTTGTCCGAACCAGGGTGTACCGAATAACGAGACTTATGTGCTTCATCCATCACAAGCTCGCGTAAGTTGCCATAAAATGGAACCCAGATGCGTCCGTTAACATAGTAGGCACCGTCTTCCTTTAGTTCCAGCCGCTGCCTCGATCCTCGTAGGGATTCAGCCCTGATGTTCTCTGCCTTCAATGCTTCAACCTGAGCATCACGAATCTGAGCGGGAAGGTTAGCTTGGATGGTCAGCTGTAAAGCACGTACACGCTTAGGTATAGTATCCTTTCGACTGAGGGCGTTGGCCACAACATTGGCTTTGCCCGGATGATACTTGATTGCGCATTCATAATCGTTCAAGAGCTCAATCCATCGGCGTTAACGTATGTTTAACTCCTTTTGCTTGAAGATATGCTCGAGACTCCTGTGATCGGTGTAAATGGTGCACTTGGTACCGTACAGGTAATGTCTCCATATCTTAAGTGCGAAAACAACTGCTCCCAGTTCCAAGTCGTGTGTAGTGTAGTTCCTTTCATGACCTTGTCACATTGCATCAACACGCAACCAAGTCCTTGGATGGAAGCATCGCAGTAAACCACAAAATCGTCTGTGCCCTCAGGCAATGAGAGGATAGGCGCGCTACAAAGTCTATCCTTCAAGTGCTGAAATGCGGACTCCTGTGCATCACCCCAACGATAGATGACACCCTTCTGAGTCAGTGAAGTGAGAGGTTGCGCAATCTTGGAGAAATCTTTGATAAACCTTCTGTAATATCCTGCCAAACCCAAAAATTGGCGGATTTCTGTTGGTGTACGGGGTGCAGGCCAGTTCTTGATCGATTCAACCTTAGATGGATCCACATGAATTCCATCCTTGTTTACCACATCGCCTAGAAAGTGGACTTCGCGAAGCCAGAAGTCACATTTTGAAAACTTGGCATACAACTGTTCTTTTCGAAGAAGTTCCAGCATAAGTCGTAGATGCTGCTCGTGTTCCTCCTGACTCTTGGAATGGATCAGGATATCGTCGATGAACACAATAACGAACTTATCCAGGTAAGGCTTGCACACTCAGTTCATGAGATCCATGAAGACCGCTGGTGCATTCGTCAGCCCGAATGGCATAACCAGAAACTCGTAATGGCCGTAACGAGTTCTAAATGCTGTTTTGGAGACGTCCTCATCTCGGACTCTCAGCTGATGGTATCCCGATCTCAAATCAATCTTAGAGTAATAGCTCGACCCTTGCAGCTGATCGAATAAGTCGTCAATACGTGGAAGAGGACAACGATTCTTCACAGTCACCTTGTTAAGCTCGCGATAGTCAATACACATTCTGAAAGTACCATCTCTCTTCTTTACGAACAAGACTGGAGCTCCCCAGGGCGAAGAGCTAGGACGTATAAAACCATTTTCCAAGAGTTCTTGTAGGTTGTGTGGACAGTTCTTCGAGTTCTGATGGAGCTAGACGATATGGTGCTAGAGCTATTGGCGCTGCTCCGGGAGCTAGCTCGATTTGAAACTCGACTTGGCGATGAGGCGGAAGACCAGGTAATTCCTCAGGAAATACCTCGGGAAAATCGCGCACAATAGGGATGTCTTCAATTCTCTTCTCTTCCGTTGATGTGTCAGTAACGAGTGCTAAAATGGCAGTGTGGCCCTTTCGCAAACACTTCTGGGCCTTAAGGAAAGAGATGATGCCTTCGAAAACACCACTCTTGTCGCCACGAATCATGAGAGGTTCTTCACCAAAACGAGGAATGCGGACGATTTTCTCCTTGCAAACAATCTCCGCTTGATGATGAGATAGCCAATCCATCCCAATAACAACGTCGAAACTACCAAGTGTGATAGGAATAAGATCGATAGAGAAAGTCTGACCAGCTAAGACGAGGTTACAACCTTTAACTATGTGTGTGGCTTCAAGACTTTTATCATTTGCTAGCTCTATCGTGTGTTTGGTGTTCAAAAGTGTTGGAGTGCGCTTAAGCATTTGGCTAACTTTTACGGACACATAACTAGTATCGGCACCTGAATCGAATAAAACAGTAACAAAGAAGTCGTCCAGAAGAAACTTACCCATCACAACGTTGGGATTGTTCCTTGCTTCTCCCTGACCAATCACGAACACACGACCTTGGGCGCCATTTCCATTATTGTTACCTCCATTGTTGCCTCCGTTGTTGTTTCCATTGTGGTTCCTGTTTCTTTGGTTGTTGTTCTGGTTTTGGTTCAGCTGGGGGCAGTTCCTCTTAAAGTGGCCTTCAGCACCGCACTGGAAGCATCCCTTATTACCCTGCTGGTGTTGCTGTTGGTTCTGTGGAGCTGGTTGTTGTTGGCGATTCTGATTCGCAGGACGTGGGCTCCTGCAATCCTTGGCTTCATGACCCAGCTTGTTACACCTCAGACAGCGACCCTTGTGGCACCGCCCGCCATGATGCTTGTTGCACCGGTTGCACTTGGGGTGGTTCCCTCGGTATCCACCCTGTCCTTGACTACCAGAAGATTGCTGACCAGGACTCAGGTATTCATCAGTCTTTCTTTGTTGAGACTGAACTGAGGTAGAACCTTTGCCCAAATTTCCATCCCACTTGCGCTTATTATCATTGTGAGCATCAGAAGTGGTAGCGCTAATACGTTTGGGCAGCCTGTTCTGCTCAACTGCCTGATTGGTGAGCTGGTGTGCCAAACGAACGACTTGCTGGATTGTGGGAAGGTTGGCCGCACTTACAGACCCTTGGATTTCTGGGACTAAGCCTCTGAGGTATAGCTTGATTCGCCTAGATATGGGTTGTGACATGTTAGGACATAAGGCGGCCAAGTCGTTGGACCTCTTTGTGTATGCCTCAATCTCTGATCCTTCCATTTTCAAACTATAATACTCTATCTCAAGTTTCAGAAGGTCGTCCAGGTGGCAGAACTCTTCCTTAATCCAATCCTTGAAGTCGCTCCAGAGGATGGCATTCGCGTCTGCCAATCCAAGCATCTGAACTTGTGCGCTCCACCAAGAATACGCTTTCGCTTGCAACATGCCAGTAGCATACTCCACTCGTTTGCTGGCAGGGCTTTCACTCTCTTCGAATGTATATTCGATTCTCCGGATCCAGTGTAGAAGGCCGATTGTCCCTTCAGTGCCGTTGAAAGTGGGAGGTTTGCATTCTAGGAACGCCTTGAAGGTGCCCATGCGTATTTGAGGGTGCATGGGTTGGCTCCCTGTTCGGGTTGCTAAGGCTTCAGCAATCCGTTCGTTGATCCAGGTCGTCAGCTGACCCTGGGTCATGTCGAGACGTCCACTCATGATCTTCACATCAAAGGGACACACGTAAGAAAGGTGTCGCAAGTGCGTAAGTGTGGAGTGACAGAAAAGAGTAAGCACACAAGGTTCAAATAGAAGTTATCACATTAACTAATGCGTACCATGAACAATGTACCATGTAACTAACAAGTAGATAATATAAACATAAACCGTATCACCTAGGATGTTGAGTCTTGCACATGGAGCGAAGCGTCGTTGTGGATCGTTGAGCTCTGTACTGGTTATAGTCTGGTTTTATCAAAAAGCTTTTTCCCCTTTTTAAAACCAAGTTCACTATAACCAATGGCTCTGATACCAATCTGTCACACCCCCAAAATCCACCATGCGGAGTATCACCGCTTGGAGGCGTGACGTGACCAGGATCGAGCCACCAATCATATTGAACAACCTAATTAAGTAAATAAAACCAAACACAATACGATTGGTGACCAAAAGGAAGTAAACCGATTTTAGGTTAACAGCGGAAACATAAAACATAAGTTCAAAACATAAGTCCATAGTTCATAAGTTTAAAGTCCAGGACGTAGGTTAAATAAGTTCATAAAGTTTATTCATTAAGTACGGGACATATCAGTTCGCATCCCACAACGACCACCTCCATATGCAAGCTCCATAGCATCTAATGACCTGCAAAGCATGTAATAACGAGTCAACAACAAAGTTGAGTGAGTTCACGGTTGGTTGTCCATTTTAGTGTTGTTTCCAAAAACATAGTTTAATCTCATTCGGCCGTCCAGCCGTGGGGGTTACCCCATAGTTCGAAAACGTTTATTAGTTAACCATCCCATGTCCACCTTCCCTGGCTATCCAGCCCAGCACTTTGGCCGTGGGGAGCTACCCCAGTATTTTAAACTACCAGACTCGTTTTTCATATCGACTACTAACAAAAGAAATCAATTGTGCCCTAGCGTCGGTGTTCTATCACCACCGACGTGCCATAGTCCATTAGTACACACCCGTCCAACTGGCACGGTGTGAGGTTTGTTAAACCTAATAGCGCTATTAACTAACGACCCGCTCGCCATAGCCTCGGCGATTAAGTCGATACAAAAAGGGAGGGACTTCGCTGATAGAGTTCTAGTCCAGTAAGTCTAACACGTCCCAACAGGACGAGGAATTTACATTCCTGAACACGTCTCAAAGGACGAGGAATCCCTATTCCTGTACCCATTCCCACCGGGAATTTACCATGCTTTGTAGAAAAGTGTGAACTCACCTCGGTTTGCTCGGTTAGATTCTCAAATATAGTTAACAGTCAAGGTCGGTCAATCACGTCCTAATAAGGTACGGATAACAATCAGTTTCTCATGCATAACACGTATCCTACGTATGGTTTATTTGCACATTACTTCTACCACACAACAGGTACACACTTTAACGATTTATGCATATATAAACTTCCCATCCATTCCCCACTCATAAACAAACATACGATATTGCACGTAACACATATAACATGTTAGATCATTCACCGATAGCATACTCGACATTTAGACACGCAAGTCACAACTTATGTCAATTCAGCATTAATATTCAAAACCGGCTGTTTTCGGACATTTAAATAAAATAGTTAAATTATTCCAAAAATTCCCAAATTTTTACAGGATGTCTTAAACGTTCCATATTTTATTGTGTAAAAATATCGGGGTCCGGTTCATTACCAATATTTTATAAAAATTCAT
Source organism: Helianthus tuberosus (assembly GCA_030545235.1). Lineage (NCBI taxonomy): Eukaryota > Viridiplantae > Streptophyta > Magnoliopsida > Asterales > Asteraceae > Helianthus > Helianthus tuberosus. The sequence goes on along the minus strand of JARYGA010035647.1, from coordinate 26,028 downwards.
GTTCCGGACTGAACTCAGATTTATGTATTTCTGACCACAGTCCACGGAACAATTTATTAAAAATTCATCGAGTGTCCGATTTATGAAATTCCAGTGGGGTAATTACAAATGCATCGGTTGTCATCTACTGTACAAATTTCATGGTCCGATTCATCACAAAACTCAGGTTATGACTGAAAGTATGACACCCATTTATTGCTGTCAAAATTCAGCTTAAGTTGCTGTTACAAATTAATACTTTAAAAATAGTAAACGAAGTCCAAAAATTACGATTCCGGTGCCATTAGAACCGTATTTCATAATAACATATTTTATATTCAAAATATCGGTTTTTCGTTGAGTTTAAGACCTGTTTACAGCCAACTGAAGTTGGCTGTAAAACCGGGACAGATTCTGTTTTTCAGTGTTTAATCTTTTAAATCGCGTTCGATCGATTCCGTTAACAAGTTAATTAATCACAACAACATTAAACATCAATATTAATCAGCAAAACATTAGATAATCAACCAATAATCATAACAACACAAGATCTACATGATTTACACACATATTCATCCATTAACCACCTTGTTCATCACTTTAGTAGACTTTTAGTTGGTGATCTTATATGTTAGTGATTTTTAACCGACGAAACTCTTATTAACCACTCTAGACAAGATCAAGAAGGCGTTTAGAGTCACTTACTACTAGCTCGAGGCTAGGGGAGAAACTAGGCGAAAAACGAGTGGTTAAAAGCAACGTAGTGAGGTCCTTAGCAATCCGCAAGCACCGAGCTTCGTTGTTGATCCTATTGCACCTTTGAGTATATGAGAAATGGCTAGTATGGAAAATGATGGTGGAGATATGGGGGTGGTGGTGTTCAGCCGATCACAAAGAAGGAAGGAAGAAAGAAAGTTAGGTGTTGGGTGTTTAGTGAAAATGAGGATCATGATCTTGTGTATATACTTATAAACCACCAATCTCCTTTTACCCAACATACCATATGTCTAGTAGATACTAAGCACATCAATTAAACAAATGAATAAAAAATCATGGGGAGTCCTTTCTTGTCTCCTAATCGGTTGGGGGGGGGGGGGTGTTTCTAGTTGGGTTTCAATTGTTGATTACAAGTTTAGTTAGGGGTCTAGTTAGGTAGCATGTGTTTAGTTAGTGTTTTATAATATATAGTGTGTTAGGGTGTTCGGGGACCCTAACTAGCTCAGAAAAAAATAATAATGTGTTTGGTAATATTTTCATGTTCCGGGTAAAGTCCGGTTGTTCGGTTCGATACTGTTCCGTTAAACTGCTTAATTAATCCGTAAGGTGCCTTATATATATATATATTTTTGCAACGTTTTTAATTTTTTTTTTTACACTCATGAAGGCATACCTGACTATTTAGTAATTTTTCTGTATATTACTAGCACGTTAACAAATACATGTAAGCATAACAGAGATATCAGAAAGCAGTTAAGTAATTTTACACAGTCGTCAAGCACTTTAATTATTATTAATAAATTGTACGAAATACATGGAATTTTGAGGGTTGTCACACAACCTGCGGTGGAAACCGTGGTCTTTGAATTTAAGTTGGAGGCAATACTTGGACGGTATTGAATGCACTACTTAGACCGATCACAAGGGCCTCCCGTGTACCCTAGTTTCGAAAGAGCTAAATCAGTTAATGGCATCGCTGGATGGAACTTTTGGATGATTACGACTGTGAAACTTGAATGTGCACGGGCTTTGCAGCTCACTATCGACTCTAACTTACCGGATCAGGGTCGCTCTGTTCAACCTAGAGATCTGAAGGAAGAGGATTTTCAAGTTGAACCCATGCGGGGCATGGAGAAGCAACCTTTAGCAGGTCGGATGATATTCGCTACCTCCAGGAAGGAGTGTGGATCTCATTATACGGCAACTGTAGGGAATTTGTGTGAGCAAGCACACCGGCCTCGATATTCTAGTCGTCTGGGTTTGATGAGAGATATTAGGATCTATAAATCTTGTACTGGTGATCGGGCATGAAGGCCCACCTAGCTATATATGTGAATGATATTTGACTTGTGGGAAAATCAAGGTGGAGTATCAATAACCAGAAACACCCATATGGAAATGAGAACAGACTGCCATGGATTCTGTCACTAGTCTACTCACAATTCGAAACGGAAACAATATTACCGGTGTGATCGTTGATTGTCTCGCGTTACCAGCACACTTTCTTGCAATCGAGGAAACTGACTAGTCTCCATAGCTGTGAATGTTCCTCTGAGAGAGGCGGCTGTTAAGCACGAGGTGCCAACTTCTGTTACCTTTGATTTTGATCTATGCTTGTTTATGACAGGCAGCACACAACACCCTTGGCTCACGTCTAGACAAGAGCATCGGACAAACGGTCAAAGTAAACGAACCGTCCTGACACTCGAAGACATGCTGCGAGCATGTGTGTGATTGACTTTGATGAACCTTTGGAAGGACACATATCTTTGGGTGAGTTCTACTGCAGCCATTACCGTTTTGGTATATGCATACAGCCCTGTTTGAGGCATTGCATGAACGATAATGCCAATCTCATATTAGAATAAGGTGGGTGACAACCTGTACTCGAAACTCTTGGGAAGACTGTTTGGATAAGAAGTCGTTTGGCGGCAACGCGTGACCGTCAGAAAAACTGATAAACTTAGGAAACGTTGGGAGTTTGCTGTAGGCGATCATATCATGTTGAAAGTCTCACCCTGGGAGGGTGTGGTACGCTTAAGAAGCGTGGTAAGCTTAATTTACATTACGTTTAGTTATTCAGAATTCTGGAAAGAAGCGGTCACATCGCTTACAAACTCGAGTTACCAGACGAAGTGGATAACGAGCATGATGTCATTTATGTTCCGAATCTAAGGAAGTGTTTGTCTGATGAAACACTTGTTACCATTACTTGAGGCTAAGGTTAACGACAAGTTGCAACTGTCGAGGAATCTATCATAGGCATGGGCCAGGAAGTCAAGTTTCGTTATCATACTTGAGAGTCCAATTAAGAGAGTCGTTGGAACTCAAGAAGTGGACCGGAGTTCACGTGGAAACGCAATGATTGGATGAAACCCTAGTATTCTCAATTGTTTAAGCAGTTGAATCAACCTCTGATATCATTTGTGAATTTCGGGACGAAATTCCCTTTCAAGTTGGGGATGATGTGGTACCTGCGGAAAATCCACAGTCAACATCTTGTTGCTTTGGGTTACTTGTCAAATTTCGGGACGAAATTTCTTTCAAGTTGGGGATGATCTGACAACCTGAATTCCCAAGGTTAGTAACGTTTAACCTTGTGATTCTAACTTCCCGTTATCTATTCCTTTTTCAATGTGTTAATGTTAGGTACTGGTATAACTCCGTAAGCTTAAAATTAAACGTACGACAACTCAGTTAAATAATACGTACTTGTGTATGTGGGCAGCACCTATTACATGTACCATTGGGCCGCCACCAATTATATACATTAACTCGGCCCAATCCCCATAAATTACTTCTTTATGTTTGATACTTCTCGGCCCAACCCGCTAGTCTTAAACCTCTCGGCCCAATTCCCTTTTCTCCAATTATACTTGAGTTATGTGTTTCACATTACAAATTGGTTGCAAACCCTACTCCCTTCCCAAGTGTTTGTGCGGCAGGAGACCCCCCTTCGAGACATCATCTTATCCCATCAAACTTTTGGGTTAGTAGATTTATATTCCTGCTAATTCTTAATTGGTGATTGTGGTTAGATGTATTCTTGATTAACAGAGTTACATGCATGTCTTATAAACGTGAGAAAGTTTTTGTTATGTTTCTTGCATTATAATTAATGCTTAGGGTTGCATGCTATTAGAAGCACGAATGAATCTGATATAGACCACATATAAATTACTAATGTTGTGTTAAATTGTGTTGATGGAGTTATGACATGGCGTTGTATGGTGATAAGAACTTATTAAAATCATGCATCAAGTTGTGCGACAAAGAGTGTCACACCCCGACCACGTAAAACAACAAACCGTGGCGGAAACGTCGGGGAGTGTTGTAACAGAATTATTGTTTCAAACCATGGATACAAAGAGTTTCGTTTTATTAAATATTAAACATTGTCTCAAAGTTAAACAAGCAAGTCAAACATAGTCTATCATCGTTATTAAATCACTAAGGCCTCGTCCAGACCTAAGTGAGCATGCATCCTATTCGCAATCAACCTTAAGCAACATCACCTGAAACATATGTAAAAGAGTTAATTACATAGTTAGTCCCTGTGGTTTGCACAAAGTAACATACTTAGGTACGAATAGTTTAAAATAACATTCTAGGGTATTAACTTTTCATGTTGTAACGTTTGGGGGTAATAAGCTTATTTGTAGGCTTAAAATCACATTCTATTAGTACCTAAGTATGTTATTTTGTGCAAACCACAGGGACTACCTATGTTACTACCTTAGAAGTTAATACCTCCAAATGTTACAAAATGAAAAGTTAATACCCTAGAAGGTGATTTTAAACTATTAGTACCTAAGTATGTTATTTTGTGCAAACCACAGGGACTAACTATGTAATTAACTCTATGTAAAAACAAAGTCAGCAAAGAAATGCTGGCGAGCACATAGTTTTTGTGTGAGTGTCAGATTCATGGCTCGTTTACATGTTGAAATAACTAGTACAACTTCGTTGTTCGATAGTAGAAAACCTTGTTTTGTAAAATGTTTGTATTGTAAAATGAATAACCAAGTCAAAACAGATTGGTTATAATTTATAAACCTTGATGCCATGAATCTTAACCCAAAACATTTGTTTTCGTAAACCAAATCGTAAATCGTCCTCGTAATAAAACTCGTATGGTTTATATCATTTAGTAAACCTCATTGTGTAACATCGTTTAACTCGTTCTCGTTATAGATCATCGTTCACTTGTTTAAATCGTTCATAATCGTTCAATTGTTCAAAATTGTTCTCGTACAAATCGTTCTTGTTTTAATTGTGAAAACTACTTTTGGTCGTCTTGCTAATAACATTCAAACCTTTGTGACTCGTCCATCGTTCAACTCGTACAACTCGTATTAACAAACCACCAAAGGGTAAGTTAACAATCATCAGATTCAGTCGTTACCCACATAACCCACACATAACCATGGGTGCAGTCGGATAACAGAATTTGTCGGATCCTATGGTACCATAACCTAATACTGGTCGCCTTGATCAATGCTAATGAATGTCATTCGTTATGTAACTACCACCAACAAGTTCCTTCACATTATCGAAATCGTTATTAGTTTTGTATAAACCATCTCAATCGTTTGAAACCATTGTTAGAATATTGAAATCGTTTTGATACATATGAATCACCCCAAAACAATCGAAAACAGTAAAAAGAGGGGATCTATGTGTTGGGTTTTGAACATGTTTATCAAAGCTAATTTTATCCGAATAAAATTAAAACGCAGCGGAATAAGGATTTAAAACATGTTACTTTACAAGATTTAAAACTCTTTTAAATGCAAAAACCCAAAATCGGATCCATATATGACATACATGCTATCAAAATACAACCATAGGGTGTTTTAGAATACTACCATTCCAAGAGCAAGGAGATATGAAGAAGATGATATTCTTGAATGGAAATCTTCAAAGGAGAAGATCTCAAGCTTGCATACCCCAAGCTTCCAACGAACACCTTATGTTGCTAGGATTTTTACACTTGAAAACTCACTTGAAAATCCCTCTTGACAACCTACTCTTGGCCGAAATTTTAGAGAGGTTTTTATGAGTTCTTGCAACTTGAAAGAAAAAATGGTGGATATCTTCTAAGTCTTGCAACTCCTTTTCTTAAAAGGATGAGAGAGAAGTTGCCACACAAAATGGCCAATCAAGCATCACCTAGACATGCAAAATGCATGCTTTATGATTGGACCAAAAAATCTTTTGTGTATTCCCATGAGGGGGGCGGCCCTAGCTTTTATTTTAAAAAAAAATTCAATAATTTTTCTTATAATAACAATTTAAGTCTTATATAATTTTATAACTTTTATAAAATTGTAAGATCACATGTTATAAGCCTTATACTACTTTATTATGTTATTTAACCCATTAAATAACAAAATAAAATATTCTCTCTCAAAATAAATTATCCATATAATTTATTAGTTTGTCAAGTGCAATTATTTAGAAAACCGATTTCTAAATATTCTAAGTGTTAATATTTATTTGTTTGATCATATCATAAACAAATATTATAGGTGTTTGTCTAGCTTGTTATTGGGTATGACCCGACTTGGATCATAACGTACTAGCCACATCAATTTAATATGTGTCTTGGGCATACAGAGTCCAACAATCTCCCACTTGCACAAGATACATAGAAGATTGATGCAAGCAGTAAATGACGCCTAACAACGGTTTACTACCCCTAATACGTATGACGAAGTGCCATTCAATAACATCATCCCCTTCAAGTCCCTTACTTGAAAATGATTTAGGTGAATCTATCATTTATCCTTTCGTTACAGATGTCATGTCAAATCCAGAGACACAGTGTGATCATTCTCTGTTGATTTAACTTAAACAGGCCTTAGACATCTTACTCTCAACGAATAAGAGGAACAAATCCCTTCTTGACTACATACTTCTCTCACAATCACCTCGTACCATACCTGAGCTTAGTCTTATGTACTATCTTATTACAGACAGCGAAGAACTAAGTCAAGGCATAATATTTGGTGAATATCAAGACCCAATATGTATCTCAGGTAAGATGATACTATGATATTCGCCTTTGCTCAAATTTACTTATGATCAATCATAAATGATTCCATGCAGTAACATTTGAGAGCGGGTCAGTCCAATATTTGTATCCCACAAATATCTATGAACTTTGGCAGCAACACTTTGCTCTATATTCATACCTAATGAATATCCACCAATCCAAGTTCATAATAGTCTTACATTCATATTTGTTCCCACAATTATGATCGACTACGGACATTTAGAATAATTAATTTATTCACGGATTTAAACATGCTAAAATGGAACATAACTCAAAATACCATAAAAGAGTTAAAATAACAATTGTTCCAATATCCAAATACAAAATAGATCAAATCTAATCACTAGAATATCGAAGTCCTAAGGCACAAGTATGACCCTCATGTTTTGGCCGTTCAAGGAGCTTCGTGAGTGGATCCGCAATGTTTTGATCGGTGTGAACTTTGCGAATACATATCTTTCCCTTTTCAACTTCATCCCTTATGTAGTTGAATCTCCGCTCAATGTGCCTAGTCTTTTGATGTGCACGAGGTTCCTTGATTTGAGCAATCGCACCCTCGTTATCACAAAAGATCTCTAGGGGGTCTTGAATGGTAGGGACTACCCCTAGGTCGGCAATGAACTTCTTTAACCACGCAGCTTCTTGTGCTGCCAATGAGGCGGCGATGTATTCTGATTCTGTAGTGGACAATGCTACAACATCCTGCTTCGAGCTCTTCCAAGAGACTGCAGCTCCATTCAAAATGAAGACATACCCAGATTGTGATCGAGAACCATCTCGATCAGTTTGGAAACTCGCATCCGTGTAACCTTTTACAACGAGTTCCTCTTCACCAGATCCATATATTAGAAACATATCCTTAGTCCTCCTAAGGTATTTCAATATGCTCTTAACAGCCATCCAATGACTGTTACCTGGATTTTGCTGGTATCTACTTGTCATGCTTAAAGCGCATGACACGTCCGGTCTAGTGCATATCATTGCATACATTATGGATCCTATAGCAGATGCATATGGGATTCCTTTCATTCTTTCTTGCTCATCCTTTGAGCTTGGACATTGAGTCACATTCAATATTGTCCCCTTTTGAATAGGTACCAAACCTTTCTTAGAGTTCTCCATCTTGAACCTTTTCAAGACTTTGTCAATGTATGCACTTTGGTTTAAACCTATCAAGCGCCTTGATCTATCCCTATAGATCTTTATTCCCAAAATATAGGCAGCTTCTCCAAGATCTTTAATGGAAAAACATCTTCCAAGCCAGGCTTTTACACCTTCCATGGTTGGAATGTCATTTCCAAATAGTAGAATGTCATCGACATACAATACTAAGAAAGTGACGGTGCTCCCACTAGCTTTCTTATACACACAAGCTTCATCCCCGTTTTTTATGAACCCAAAATTCCTAATTTCTTCATCAAAACGGTGATTCCAACTTCTCGATGCTTGTTTCAATCCATAGATTGATTTCTTTAACTTGCACACTTTGTTAGGATGTTTTGGATCGACAAAACCTTCAGGCTGAACCATATAGACATCTTCATCAAGATATCCATTGAGGAAAGCCGTTTTGACATCCATTTTTCAAATCTCATAGTCTTAATATGCAGCTATGGCAAATAATATCCTAATCGACTTTAGCATTGCCACTGGCGAGAAGGTCTCATCATAATCAACCCCTTGAGTTTGAGTGAAACCTTTTGCTACAAGTCTCGCTTTATAAGTTTCCAAGTTACCATGCATATCTGTTTTCTTCTTGAAAACCCACTTACTTCCAACTACTTTGGAGTTAAGAGGTGGCACAACCAATTCCCAAACTTGGTTGTCATACATGGATTGCATCTCTACGTTCAGAGCCTCAAGCCATTTGTCGCAATCGGATTTCGACATTGCATCATGGTATGTGGTTGGTTCATCTGAATCTACCACATAGCATCCATCCATGAAAAATCCATATCTTTCAGGTGGATTACTAATTCTACCAGATCTGCGAACGTTTTGTGTATGTTGATCAACCATTTGATCATTTTCAACAACCTCTTGTTGAGTGCTAGTATCAACCAAACGTGTATCGGCTTGTGGTTGTTGATCCTCATCAAGTTCCACTGTTCTACTAGTTCCTTCCATAAGGAACTTATCCTCCAAGAACTTACCCTTTCGAGCAACAAATACCTTTTGCTCTGATGGATCGTAGAAATAATATCCTATATCATCTTTAGGATATCCTACGAAGATACACTTAATGGATCGTACTTCTAACTTGTTTGGGGTGTATTGCTTCACATAAGCATCACAACCCCATACCTTCAAATATGATAATGATGGAACCGTTCCATGCCATATTTCAAAAGGTGTCTTATCCACTTTCTTGGTTGGGGCCATATTTAATATACGAGCCGCGGAGAGCAAAGCGTAACCCCAAAATGATAGAGGCAATGTGCTTCTAGCCATCATCGATCGAACCATATCCAATAGAGTTCGATTCCTCCTCTCAGACACACCATTATGTTGTGGTGTTCCAGGTGGAGTAAGTTGTGAGATGATCCCACAACTCCTAAGATGATCTTGAAAAGCATCACTAAGGTATTCACCTCCTCTATCGGAACGAAGAACTTTGATTGTCTTGGTGAGTTGATTCTCTACTTCGTTTTGGAAGATTTTGAACGTTTCATAAACTTCATCTTTGTGTCTTAACAAGTACACATAACCATAACGACTGAAGTCGTCGGTAAAAGTTACGAAGTATCTTTCACCATTCCTAGTCATTGGCTTAAAAGGACCACATACATCCGAATGTATGATGCCTAATAAATCTTTTGCCCTTTGGTTTGTTCCACTAAAGGGTTTCTTGGTCATTTTACCTTGTAAACAAGATTCACATGTATCAAATGAACCAATTTCATTTGTTTCCAAAAGACCATTCTTTTGAAGTGTTTGCATGCGATTTCTGTTTATATGACCAAGACGATAATGCCAAAGATAGGTCTCACTTAAATCCGTTTTGAGTTTCTTGGTGTTTGCTTGGTACATCGAATTATCAAATGATGTATTATCATGAACCAATTCATAAATACCATTTGAAGGCGTAGCTTTAAAGTAGAACATGTCATTCATCAAAGCATAAATTTCATTGTTCACAAACTTCAAATCAAATCCATATTGTCTTAAAAGGGAAACAGAAATAATGTTCCTAGTCAAACTAGGAGCATACAAAACATTTTTCAAACATATTTCCAAACCACTTGGAAGTTTTAAAAATAGTCTCCTTGGGCTTCGACTTGAACCTTTGCTCCATTGCCCATGAAGAGATTAGTGTCTCCCTTCTTGTAATGCTTATTTCTTTTGAACCCCTGCAACGAATTGCAAATATGAGTTCCACATCCGGTATCTAATACCCATGTGTTAGAAGAAATAACATTTAGATCAATATGTATCATAAAGATTGTACCTGAGGTTTGCCCTGCATCCCTCTTGTTTTTCAACTCTTTGAGATAGGTTGGACAATTCCTTTTCCAATGCCCTATCTCTCCACACTCAAAGCATGGATCGCTCGTGGCAACCTTTGCCTTCTTCTCTTTTGGTTTTGGTGGTTCTGCTTTAGCCTTTCTTTTTCCCTTCCCTTTGACGTGCCCCTTTCCTTTGGCAACATTTGCCTTGGAGTCGGAGTGATGTCCCTTCTTGCCTCCCTCATTGATCGTTAGAACGGGTAAAGCCTTTTTACCCATTCCCGCTTCGGCCGTTTTGAGCATTGCATGTAGCTCACCAATGGTCTTGTCCCATCCATTCATGTTATAATTCATAACAAAGCTCTCAAATTTCTTTGTTAAAGAGTTGAGGATCAAATCCGTAGCCAACTCTTTAGAGACGGGACAATTGAGCCTCTCGAGGCGATCAATGTGGCTTTTCATCTTAAGGACGTAAGATGAGACCGATTGGGTTTCCTCCATTCGACATGCATGAAGCGCTCGAACCGATTCGAAGCGTTCTACCCTTGCTTGTTGTAGGAACATTTCCTTCAATTGGGTAATCATGTCGTATGCCCCATGATGTTCAAAGTCCTTTTGAATCTCGGGAATCATAGTTCCCAACATGAGGCAAGAGGCTTGCATGGAGTCCTCGGTATACTTAACCCAATCATTGTAGGCTTCTACATCTTCCTCGTCAGGTTGATCGGGAATAGGATCGTCCAACACATAGGATATCTTCTCTTGCTTGAGAACAATTCTCAAGTTTCGAAACCAATCCATGAAGTTGCTATGGTTGAGACGATCCTTTTCAAGGATGGTTCTTAGTGATAGGTTACGGACGGTTTGGGTAATCGGGTTTGCATTGTTAGCGGCCATCTACAAAATTTAACAAAGTTCAATTTTAGTATTTTCGATATTATTAAAATTTTAATCATTAATACCCTTTTAACGTCTCATAGACAATTAATAATTAAAATCTAGAATCCAACGTTACATTTAAATATTGGTTAGGTGACCTTTATCCCATTATTTAAATTAACAAGGTAGTCAACGTTTGACGATTGCAACCCTTTGCATCTTCTAGCTATATGGGATCGGTTAAACATCTTTATGTTTAGTTGGCATGTTTAATCACATCAACACCTTTGTTCTCCATGCTTCGGTGACCCTAAGTTCATGGTTTCCAAATCAAGTCGTCCAACTTATACACACATGTGAGTTTACACATATAAGTGGTTAGGTGACCTTTATCCCACAAACATGGTAAACCCACCTCAAATATACAAGTTTCCTCAAATGTGGTTAGGTGACCTTTATCCCACAAAGAGTTCCCAAGTAATTTGAGTGTTGTATAAAAGGATGGTGTTTGACTTATTTTATAAAAGGGATTTTTATTTTTCAAAATTCTAGTTTAGAAAAATTTTATGTACCATATATTTGCATGCATTCAAATCAATGGTACTTTAGTGAAAACAAATTTTCAAGGTTCTTTTAATAAAACCCATTTTATTATAAAATCATTAATTTTTAATAAAACCTTTTATTAATCGTTTTAATGATTTTGTAAGAACCAATTTTAAGCTTGTTACGGGTTATTAGTTGTTAAGTATGCATATCCAAATATCATCCAAACAACCATAAATAAAATATAACCATACAAGCACAACACATATTTGAGCTTCCAAATGTCTTTTAAATTCAGCTCCAAACTCCTTTGGACTTCAAAAATGTGTTTTGGTTATTGGGCTAAAATCCCGTTAAGAACTATGAAGTCCTTTTTGCCCGAAATAGGCAAAAACCAAAACCGCATTTTTGTGTGCATCTTCTTTTACATAAAAGTATCCTAATACATTTTTCTAGTAAAATAAATGCATCTAATCTATTTACTTACATACCAAATGAAAATAAATAAATTACATATTTTTACAAATGGAAGACAAAATAATAATTATTACAACCCATTGAATAATTAACTAAAAATCACAAACACAAACATATTCATACAAGGTCATGGCTAGGTTATGAACACCAAAATATATATCCAAATATATATATATATATTTCAAGAGGAAAATGGTTTCCTTTTATAACCTACATTTTCGGCCAAGAATGAAAAACCGAAAAATGTAGGTTTTTGTCCAAACAAAACAAATCATCAATATGACATAATTTTTTCAAGATTCCTTTATGCATGTAGGAGTTAAATCTTGAAAAATAAAAGGAGAACCATGGTCAAAACTTTCGGCCATAGGGTTTAACCAAACCCAAAACCCGAAAATTTTAAATCCAATGAAGCATGCACTCATATAAGCGGCTCTAGATGCCATTGTTGGGTTTTGAACATGTTTATCAAAGCTAATTTTATCCGAATAAAATTAAAACGCAGCGGAATAAGGATTTAAAACATGTTACTTTACAAGATTTAAAACTCTTTTAAATGCAAAAACCCAAAATCGGATCCATATATGACATACATGCTATCAAAATACAACCATAGGGTGTTTTAGAATACTACCATTCCAAGAGCAAGGAGATATGAAGAAGATGATATTCTTGAATGGAAATCTTCAAAGGAGAAGATCTCAAGCTTGCATACCCCAAGCTTCCAACGAACACCTTATGTTGCTAGGATTTTTACACTTGAAAACTCACTTGAAAATCCCTCTTGACAACCTACTCTTGGCCGAAATTTTAGAGAGGTTTTTATGAGTTCTTGCAACTTGAAAAAAAACTTGAAAGAAAAAATGGTGGATATCTTCTAAGTCTTGCAACTCCTTTTCTTAAAAGGATGAGAGAGAAGTTGCCACACAAAATGGCCAATCAAGCATCACCTAGACATGCAAAATGCATGCTTTATGATTGGACCAAAAAATATTTTGTGTATTCCCATGAGGGGGGCGGCCCTAGCTTTTATTTTAAAAAAAAATTCAATAATTTTTCTTATAATAACAATTTAAGTCTTATATAATTTTATAACTTTTATAAAATTGTAAGATCACATGTTATAAGCCTTATACTACTTTATTATGTTATTTAACCCATTAAATAACAAAATAAAATATTCTCTCTCAAAATAAATTATCCATATAATTTATTAGTTTGTCAAGTGCAATTATTTAGAAAACCGATTTCTAAATATTCTAAGTGTTAATATTTATTTGTTTGATCATATCATAAACAAATATTATAGGTGTTTGTCTAGCTTGTTATTGGGTATGACCCGACTTGGATCATAACGTACTAGCCACATCAATTTAATATGTGTCTTGGGCATACAGAGTCCAACACTATGTACTCACCTTTGGGTGCGTCTTTGTATGTTAACACTATCCCTCAATTGTTTATTCGTCCTAAATTAAATAATAATGATTTAATAATCAAAAACTCGCAAAATACATGAGTTTCTCCGATACTTAGAATTTTCACATAACTTTGAGAATTTTTCTCAAAAAGTTATTATTTTTATTATATTGGTGTATGTGTATATATATACTCAAGCGTAATACACATAATCTTGTTAACACTAACACATCATCATACACATATTGTAAAACACATAGCACATTGTAATACATAAATTTACTTATGAACAACCCATTCTAGTGTATGTCGAAAAACACTTATTTTAGCGATTCGGTAACATTTTTGGGCGTCGGAAGTCACGTATGACCAACCAAACACCAAGTAAACTTAATATAAGTTAAAATACTTATTTTTATATCAAAAATATCAGTTTGGTTACTGATCTAAAACAGTTTAATAAAAATCCTCCGAAAAGGCGATTTTTAACCGTTTTACCGCATAGTTTTGCATCAAACGTTACCCGAACCATCCCAAATCGAAACGACTTGAAATTTTAACATAACCCATGTTATTTACTGAATAAAATAATGCTTATACTCATGATAGTGTAGGTCTTAAATAAAGCACATAAATCATGCAAATTTCACATAATTTACCACTTTTTAAGCTATATGTACAACATGCAAAGCTATCAAACCTATGTCAAAGTTTCATGTCATTATAATGTACCAAATAATAATATTTTTAGTGTTTATAACCTGTTCAAAAATATTTTTGTCATACAATCACTTTTTTTATCACTTATTGAGCTTTAAACCAACATATATTCACATGTACAAGTGCCTAAAGCATACTATCATAACATCATCATTTTATGTTAATCTAAATGCATCAAATATGTGATATATTCAGATTTATTTGCTGATGTGATTTACATTTAACATATCATACATAAATCACCAAATACTTGCATTTTTACCATCATTCAAGAACATGTAACACTTAAACAAGTACTTTATCAAAATAAAGCTCAAAACTCAAACACATATGTATATGTGTACGGTTATACATATACATATACATCACCATTTTTTTTATTTGTATCATGACCCATTTCATTTTAGATTTCAAGTTTAGTGAAAATCCCAAGATTCAAGAGAAACTTCAAATCATCAAGAACAACCAAGAATCAAAGTATGATTTAAACATAAGTGTTATACCTTCAAGATTTAAGTTGGTTGTGGGATGAGATTTTGATGATAGGAAGCTTGAATCATTTGGAAACACCTTGGAAACACCTTTGATTCTTCACAACCACTTGAAATATGCTTGGAAAGGGACTTGAATGTGATGAACAAGCTTGAAGAAGATGAAGATAGAGAGAGAAGAGGGTGTACGGTTTTGGGGAAGGAGAGAAGGAGGAGGAAAATTGGTTGAGTGATCTTGTGAAGATTTCTTGAAGATAAATGGAGATATGGAAAGATATAAGTAGGATATGGAGAAGAAGCATGCATCAACATTTGGCAATCTAAACTCATGCAAGATCTTAGCAAATTTTGGTAGGGGCCACATTATATTGTGACCGTGAATTGTATGGGGGGAGGGGGGTGAAGTGTAATTTTGATGGTAAAGTAGATAAAAATAGGTATTTAACTGGATACCGGGTATTTTATCTAGCGTTTTGAATCCCGGTTTATGGCGTTCTAAATTATTTTTATTATTCTATAAAAATAAACTCGCCAAAATATTACTGTAATAAATTTCAGTTGCCAAGACTGGCTGTGTTGTCCGTGTCTTGCAGTAGAAGCACCGTGTCGCGCAGAAACACGCGGTACGCGCTTAAACTTGAAAAATAACGTTTTTAAGCGTTTTAATTTATTTTTCAATACGAACCTGATTAAAAATAAAATTTTAATCATAACAGAATATTTTTGGGATTTAAATATCATCCGGGCGGTCACCAACGTTCGTTTCGCAGTTTTGTCGCAATTAGCTCTTTAGTTCAAATAAACATGTTTTTGCCATACCGAATCCTTCGAAACTTATTTCTAAGTTATGTAAAGGACATTTAGGGTATGTTTGGCTTACGTCACAGTTCTGGAGTGTACGTCGCGTTAAACTGATTGCATTTATGCTCCAGTTTGCGTATAACCTTCCAGAAAGTGATTTAAAGCTTTAAATCGGAATCAAATCAAATTGTAAAAATCATCACACACAATAACACATATAATAACACCAAAGCACATTGTTTTATTGATAACCAACATTGTTTTACATTATACGGTGATTACAAAACACATTTGTCACAGTCTCCCCTACTTTAGAAAATTTCGTGCCGAAATTTTATTTAGAGGAAACTTGTGAAAATAATTGCGGATATTTCATCTTCATCTGGTCCTCACGTTCCCAAGTAAACTCGGGGCCATGTTTGGATTCCCAGCGAACTTTCCATTTGTTCTTCAACTGTTTGAATGTACGTTCTACTATCTCCACAGGTTTCTCGACAAAATGCATTGTTTCATCGATTTGAATCTCGTCAAGAGGAATGTGAAGATCAGCATCAGCTAAACACTTTCGCAAATTGGACACGTGAAAAGTCTGATGAATATTTCCAAGCTCTGGAGGTAGCTCTAGTCGATAGGAAACCTTTCCAATTCTTTCAACAATCTTAAATGGTCCAACATATCGTGGTGCAAGTTTTCCTTTCTTTCCAAATCTCACCACTCCCTTCCAAGGTGACACCTTGAGTAGGACACGGTCTCCGATTTGAAATTCTAAGGGCTTGCGTCGCAAATCCGCATAACTCTTTTGACGGCTTCTAGCTATCACAATATTATCGCGAATTTTCTTGATTTTGTCTATTGTTTCCAGAATGAGCTCAGGTCCAGTAAGCTGAGTTTCACCGATCTCATTCCAACATACAGGTGAACGACATTTTTGACCGTAGAGAGCTTCGAATGGTGCCATATTAATACTAGCATGATAACTGTTGTTGTAAGAGAACTCGATCAGTGGTAGATGAGAATCCCAATTACCACCAAAGTCTATCATGCATGCTCTAAGCATATCCTCCAAAGTTTGAATCGTTCTCTCAGATTGACCATCTGTTTGGGGATGATAAGCAGTGCTTAGATTTAGTTGGGTTCCCAAAGCAGATTGCATGGTCTTCCAAAAATGAGATGAAAACCGAGCATCACGATTGGAAATGGTATCCAAAGGAACACCATGTCGTGATACAATCTCATCAACATAAATCTTTGCAAGTTTATCAGCAGATAGATCCTCGCGAATCAGTATAAAATGAGCTGATTTCGTTAATCGGTCGATAACAACCCAAATAGCATCGTGACCTTTAGATGTACGCGGTAACTTAGTGATGAGATCCATTGCAATGTTCTCCCACTTCCAAACCGGTATCTCTAGTTGTACAAGCAAACCAGAAGGTCGTTGATGTTCAGCCTTGACTTTGAGACAAGTTAGGCATTTCGATACATACAAGGCAACATCCTTCTTCATACCAGGCCACCAGAACTGAGTACGAAGATCCTTGTACATTTTATCAGCACCTGGATGGATAGAATATCGAGACTTGTGAGATTCGTCCATTACCAAGGTGCGAAGATCGTCTTGTTTCGGAATCCACAAACGATCCTTGAAATATAGCAACCCATCGTCCTTTGTTTCGAGTTTAAGTTCGAGTTGAAGCGGTATCTCATATTTCAATATGTCTTTGATCACACAAGATCGTTGAGCTTGAAGGACACGAGATAGAATATCAGATAGAGTTCGAACAGTATGAAGCTTAACTCGTTCCTTTCGACTAAGCGCATCGGCTACGACATTCGTCTTACCAGGATGGTAGCGAATCTCGCAATCGTAATCGTTTAAGAGTTCAACCCAACGTCGTTGCCTCATGTTCAGTTCGTTTTGATTGAGAATATGTTGGAGACTTTTGTGGTCTGTGAAAACCACACACTTCGTTCCATAGAGGTAGTGTCTCCAGATTTTAAGTGCGAAAACCACAGCTCCTAATTCGAGATCATGAGTCGTATAGTTCTTCTCGTGAATTTTTAGCTGTCTAGACGCATTAGCTATGACTTTACCTCGTTGCATAAGAACGCAACCAAGTCCTAGATTCGACGCATCACAATAGACAACAAAATCATTGTTTCCCTCAGGTAGAGTTAAAACAGGAGCATCACAGAGCTTTCGTTTCAGCGTTTGGAACGCTTCTTCTTGCTTAGGTCCCCACTCAAAAGGTTTATTTTTCTGAGTCAAAGCAGTGAGTGGAACCGCAATCTTTGAGAAATTAGAAATGAATCGACGATAATAACCAGCAAGATCAAGAAATGATCGAATCTCTGTAGGTGTCGTCGGTGTATTCCAATCCTTAATTGCAATAATCTTGGATGGATCTACATGAATACCCTGCTTATTGACAATATGACCCAAGAACTGAACTTCTTTAAGCTAGAATTCACACTTAGAGAATTTAGCAAAAAGTTGTTCCTTCTTTAGGAGTTCCAATGTCAACCGAAGGTGTTGCTCGTGCTCTGCTTGAGACTTTGAATAAATGAGAATATCGTCGATAAACACAATGATGAACTTATCTAAATAAGGTTTACAAACCCTGTTCATTAAGTCCATGAAGATAGCTGGGGCATTCGTCAAACCAAAAGGCATGACAGTGAACTCGTAGTGCCCATATCTCGTACGGAAAGCAGTTTTGGGAATATCGAGTACACGAAGTTGATGATACCCAGATCGCAGATCGATCTTGGAAAAGCATGAAGCACCTTGCAGCTGGTCGAAGAGATCATCAATTCTAGGTAGGGGATATCGATTCTTGATGGTAAGCTTATTAAGCTCACGATAATCGATACACATTCGAAAAGATCCATCTTTCTTTTTCACAAAGAGGACAGGAGCTCCCCAAGGCGAAAAGCTTGGGCGGATGAATCCTTTATCAGACAATTCTTGAAGCTGTTTTGATAACTCTTGCATCTCCGATGGTGCAAGAAGATAAGGTGCTTTCGTAACCGGGTTGGCATTGGGTACAAGGTCAATATGAAACTCGACTTGACGAACTGGAGACAAACCAGGCAGTTCATCGGGAAACACCTCTGGATAATCCCGAACAATCGGAATATCCTGAATACTCTTGCTCTTGCCTTTCTCCTCGGTGACATGTGCCAGGAAAGCAACATATCCTTTTCACAAATAACTTTGGGCCTTTGTACACGGCATAAGCTTCGGACCACCAGATGGCT
This sequence comes from Helianthus tuberosus, assembly GCA_030545235.1. NCBI lineage: Eukaryota > Viridiplantae > Streptophyta > Magnoliopsida > Asterales > Asteraceae > Helianthus > Helianthus tuberosus. The sequence goes on along the minus strand of JARYGA010035647.1, from coordinate 7,234 downwards.
TTTCGCCATGAACTTCCAGAACATCGCCAGACGGAAGAGGAATACGAACAATCTTATCGAAACAAATCACCTCTGCATGATGTTTGGTTAACCAATCCATCCCCACGATAATATCAAAACTCCCAAGTTGCATCGGCGTGAGGTCAATGGGAAAAAGATGGTTATCAAGGTTTAACTGACAATCACGAATAACAGAATCGAGAACAAGAGGTCTACCAGTAGCAACTTCGACAGATAAGGGTTTCCTCAGTTTAGTTCTAGGTATCGCAAGCAAAGGTTCTAAAGATAATGAAACAAAACTTCTATCGGCACCAGAATCAAAAAGAATAGATGCAGGTCGATTGTTAACAAGAAACGTACCATTAACCACCTCGTTGTCAGCCCTTGCTTCGTTAGCATTCAGATTGTACGCTCGCCCACGAGCGGGATTCACATTTGCATTGACATTTGCGTTCGCATTTGCATTCGCCAACCTCGGACAGTTGTTGCTGAAGTGACCAAACTCTCCACAATTGAAACATGAACCCGGTGGGAATCTAGCAGCATTCCCCTGAACTGGAGCTTGATTCTGAACAATCTGATTCTGACCCAAACGACAGTTGTTGGCCAGATGCCCAAACTTACCACACGTTGTGCATTGCCTACAAGCTTGTTGTGCAACATGATGACCGTTGCAACGAGCACAATGAGGTGCGGTACCAGCATTGTAACACCCCGTGTTTTCATAAGTCAAGTCAAAGTCAAGGTCTAAGTCAACGACCGATTTCGCACAACCTGACTCGTAGAATTTTCTTTATTTTATTTGTATTATGTGGAGTAAGTGTTGTTAAATGCAATAATCGACGTATGACTATCGCTACTCAATCGATCTACGACTGTGGATTTTAGGAAGTAACAATGCGGTAAAGTTAACTAATCAATAATCAAGCTATGCTAATCGAACCGACATCAAATCGCAACTCGAGCTACGTATTTTTACTTGTTATTATACGTGTGTGTGTGCCTTACGTGTTACCTGTGCATGTTTATTTATGTTATGTTGTGATAATCAAGCGAACTCAATCGAAACTCGAAATCTAACTCGAAGTGCAATCGAACTCGAATCGTGAACGAACTATGATAATTGGTGGAAAATAGATTATGCGAGATATGAGTGTTTGGGACTGAAAGTAATTTGACTAGGAAACTCTATCGTATCGAACCGCTCGCAATCGGAATCGAAATATCAAAAATCATCGCGCGAAACACTCGAAAATTGTGACTGATCGATCAGGCTCCCAGCCGATCGAACAGCCAGCCAAACAGACTGCTGTCCGATCGGACAGGCTGTCCGATCGAGCTGCCTGGCCGATCGGCCAGCACTTTCCTCTTTTGTCATCCTATAAATACCCCTGTCATTGTCATCCTTTTCCAATTTTGGAAACCTCTGTTCGACCAGCATGCTCAGCTCACCTTTTTGCAGATTTCTCTCGATTCCGGTAAGATTTCATCCTAAATCTTGTACTTTCCTAATCTATACACACTCCTACACCTTTCTATCTTTTAAATCTTAGCTTTTAACCGTGAAATCATCAAGATTCAAGTGTTCTAGGATGATGTCATCATGGGTTCTTGAAGAACTTCATGTTTTGGCCTCAATCCACCAAGAATGACTTGGATCTAGCCGATTTCCACATAAACAAACAAGGATCTTTCATAGATCTAAACTTATACATGGTGAAAAGGATTGAAAGATGGATCTTCCAACTTTCTTTCAACTCTTTTTCACTCAAATAACTTCAAACCGGTAGGAATGGAGCCTGAGTCGATTTACAAATCACTTCGGTGGTTGTATGGCTCAAGATCCGGATTCTATCCACGAGGTTAACCGACTTCGGGTTAAACGTTAAACTTCGTTCCGAACAGTCCACCGACCGGATTTGGGTAATTCCTGTCCGACCCGAGGAACCAAGTAAGGACGAGGGATCTATGGTTCTACTAGTTGTCAAAATACCTCAATAAAACGACAAACAAACAGAACGACCAAGTGTTAGACGAAAAGGCTGATCAGGTCAGGATGCTGACCGATCGGACTGCTGTTCGAACGGACAGCCAGCCGATCGGATAGTTAGCCGATCGACCAGCCAGCCGATCGGTTAACACATGGTCCCACACAACCAATTTATTTTGAAGACTAGTGTTGAACGAACTGTTGTTCGATCGAACTACTGTCCGATCGGATTACTCTTCGGATCATGAGATACTATACTTCAACACTTAATCGATTCTTTAACATGTTCAATGCACTAGAAGTGCCACCCGATCGAACAACCGTCCGATCAGGTGACACCCTGTTGTCCGATCGAACAGCAGTAGTGTTATCCGATCGATCAACTATCCGATCCACTGCACCAAACTTTACATTTCATCTAAAGTCTTTGACTAGTTGACCGGTCTGATCGAACACCTGTCCGATCCAAAAACTAAACATTGCAATTCATTTGAATGCCTAACCGATCGAGTTGCCGGCCGATCGAACAGCCGTCCGATCGACTGACCTGAAAGGTAAAGGTACTTCAATATTTTCAAATTCTACAACGAAAACTTCAAAAGTCAAGCCATCATACACAAACACATACTTCTTATAGGAGGAAACAATCCACTCGAACAGCCATCCGATCGGCCTACCGACCGACCGGACAGCGGACTGAACAGACTGTCAACCGAACGGTCAGCCATCCGATCGAACTACCGTCCGATCGACCAGCTGTCCGACCCTCCAACACTTGTTTCCGTTTTACGCTTCAGTTATCGTTATGCTACCAAATCTATTCAGGCTAATCTTACTCGCTAAGCGCTCCCTTCAATCCATTAATCGCTGTGAGTATACTCGATCCCTTTTTGCTTTAAGCACGTTTGGGTGTTACATACGTTACGAATATTCAAACTACAACTATCACACTACTCAAACTATTTGAACGCTAACCGTTAATGCATGTTATACGTGGCTCATGAATGCTTGTTTGTTATGTTTACACATGGAATGCTGTCTACCTGCCTTAGCAACGATAGTACTATAGTTTGGACTCAGCACCCATTCACACGGGGGTTGTTAAAGATCTTTTACTTGCATGGATTACGGTGGTAATCATGTATTGCGAACTACCTCAGGCAGTCAACCCGCAGTTATTGGTATCGATGGATCTATGTCGATAACTAACGTGCTTCATTTCACTATGTGTACGTGCTGGTTATGCGTAAACGAATTCGAACTCTATATGCTATTATCAAACTTGTATGCTCACCCTTTACATTTTATGTATTGACTTTATTTTAACGTATGTGACATGTGCTTAGGAAGTTTACATGCTTAGCATGCTGTGAACTTGAGGCTAGGAAAGGTCTAGGATGCTCTCTGTGCTGTGATGAAATCGAAGCTAGGAAAAGAAGTCCTAGAAACCAACAAATAAATTATCTATGTTTAAATCTGAGTTGTCGGAACAGAATATTTTCCTAGATTTTATCTGTAATAATTTGTTACTGTTTGAGACATGGTATGGGACATGTTAATTTGAATTGAATGGTAATGATAGTTGTTATGGAAACTTCTGGACAATCTGTTTCGCTCAGTGCCATGCCCTGATGATTCCGCCATCGGTTGGGGTGTGACAGATTGGTATCAGAGCCATAACTATAGGGAATTAGGCAAGACTCGACCTAGTCCGGGTCGAAGTCTTAGAAACCTAGACTATAGTTAAGAACCAACAGACCGACTTGTGCGTATCCGTTAGGGAATGTGCATGAACTCACTACTATCACTCGCTATTCTCGCTTATTCTACACTATCACCATGCTTGAATTTTCAATTATGAATGGGCAATAAAAGTCGAGAATAGGTGTGAAAACCGCGAACTCTCGACTAAAGTTGCTTCATCCACCCACATTTTAACTACAAACGAGGAGAATTATACCAAATCAGGAGTGAAATCCATATTTTGATGAATAATCTCCTCAATTTTATTAAAAACAAGGACGAAGTTGTTAAGCCAGGGGTGAAACCCTAACCTTGACAACCTGTTCCACACATTTTACAAAACTCTCACCAAAGTTCGACGGACTCCAACGATCTGAAGTCACAATAAGACCAACGGGATGGGTGCCAACACCCAAGAATCGAGGCAGAAGCATAGTCCTGAAGGTCAAATGTGCACAACGGATCCTTGTGAATAGTTGAATCGCTTTGGTTAGTCAAAGTCTACTAGCCGCAGACAGTCTATCTCCCAAGTTTTATATTTCAAACCCTGAACACGCAACTGTTGACTTTGATAATTCGTCGATATTATAAGTGTGTAAAATTTTGGGTATTTGTTCAATTTCGCTTTCACTCGATCGACACGCACTGCTTTTCTATCTCAAACCGCTAACAAATCGTTGAATTGTGGACAACCTATGCTACGACGTACGCTTATACTACGCTACTCTCGAGCAATCGCCGACTTTGAATAATAGGTTTCTGTTTTCTGACTACCTTTAGTGATTAAATGCGTATGTGCTTCCCTGCTTCTTTGCACTACGTGCTTAGGTATTATGTGATTATGTGCTCTACGTGCTTATGTGATTTGTGCTCAATGTGTTATGTGTTTACGTAAATGTACGTGTTACTGAGCTTTAGTAAGTAGTAAATGTGTGAGGTGAGATTCGAATACGATGTGTTGAGTTCCGTGGCGATGTCTATTGCAGACAATGTCGTCTGGATCCCGTCACGCACTTTCTCGTCAAGAAAAGAGAGACAAACGCCTTGCTTCCATTATCACTAAGGTGGTGTTTGTTTTTTCTGCAGGAAAACCTCTTCTGCTGCAGGCCACGTCTGTAGACATCTGCAGGAGAAGAGGTGGACCAAATGTCTGCAGGCTGCAAGGAGAAGAGGGTTTGTTTTTTTTTTATATAAAACCTCTTCACCATTAAAACACACACAAAAACTGATCTCTCTCTACTCTCTCTCTACAACCTCTGCACCACCGCCATCATCATCACCGCCACCACTTCACCACCGCCACCACTTCACCACCGTCATCATCACCACCGCCATCATCACCACCACTTCACCACCGCAATAATCTCCACCGCCATCATCATCAGCACCGTCATCATCACCACCGCCATCATCATCATCTACTCTCTCTCTACTCTCTCTCTAACAGATCGAGGTGGGTTCTTAAACTGACCAATCCGAGCTCTCTCAGGTGCGTTCTTGTATGAATTATCTTTGTCTTTAAATGTAAACCAAAAGCCCTAAACTAATTTAACATCTCTTACGTATTCAATTTTCAGGTTAGAGTTTGGGGTTTTGATTGGGGAAGATGACAAGGTGCAGTGTATGTTGAAATAATATTTGATTTCTTAAACTTTTCAAATAGTGAGCTTGGCTCACCGAGCAGGGGCGGAGGTGGAGGTGGTGTCGGTGCAGGTGGAGGTGGTGGTGGCGGAGCAGTGGTGGTGGTGGTGGTGGTGGTGGTGGCGGAGCAGTGGTGGAGGTGGAGGTGGTGCCAAGAAGAGGTAAGAAGCTTTGTTTTATATCTTCCTCAGGAAGAGGCTGGGGAGAGGTAAAAAGCACTTCTCAAAAAAACAAAACAAACACTCTTCTGAGGCTAAACCTCTTCCCGCGTCTGCACGGTGCAGACAGAAGAGGCCAGGAAGCTCTTCTTGGAAAAAACAAACACCACCTAAAAGTGTAGCAAAGGCCGTGAGTGATGTTTATGAGAATGCCAGCAAATCGTCTGAGGAATCGAGAACCGAAGCCCCTAAAGCTACCGAAAGGCCTTTCAGCTTCAAGCAATTCAAGTCTTGTGGTCCAAAAGAATTCACTGGCGAAGGAGGTCCTACTGTGTTATTCCACTGGTTTGATTCCATTGAGGTTACTCTGCGACAGAGTGGTTGGCCTGATGACCTCCGTACTCTGAATGCTATCGGAGTTTTCCAGTCCCGTGCACTAGACTGGTGGACGGCCGAGAGGAACAAGCGAGGGAACGATGCAGCCTACGGTCTGTCGTGGGACGAGCTCAAGGAAGTCATGGTAGAGGAATTCTGCCCTCCTCACGAGCGTCAAAATCTAGAAGATGTATTTTGGCACATACAGCAAAAGGATGGTGACAATGCTGGTCTCACTGCTCGTTTCAACCAGCTCAACATTATCTGTCCCGATCAAGTCAAGACTCCCGACATGACAATCAAGAAGTACATCCGGGCCCTACCCGACTGCGTTGCTGATTTCGTGCAAGCGGCTAAGACTACGACGATCGAGGAAACTTATCTACTGGCCGCTGAGATCAACGACAAGCGGGTTAAGGCTGGTGTCTGGGATAAGACTTCTAAGCATCTGCATCAAGCTACCACTACCGCACCAACTGCTGAACCCACCTCATCAAGCAACAAAAGAAAGAACAAGAGAAAGAACAGCTCCAGCAACAAGAACTGTGCGATCACTGCTGCACCGATTCAAGCTGTACCTGCCCAACAGCGTCAAGTAGCGGCGCCTGTAGCCAACGCACCGCCTGTAAAGCGTGCATACACTGGGCCACACCCACTCTACCCTACTTGCACCTACCACCACCCGACTACAATTCATTGCCGCTTTTGTGCTCATTGCAACGTATACGGCCATTTTACTGCCAACTGCCGTATTCGTCAAGCTCCTGCCAATCAAGCTCTACTCACTGCCCCACAGGGTCAACAAGCTCCTCCGGCACCCGCAGTCAAAGCCAGAGCCTGCTTTGCATGTGGTGACCCGAACCATTTCGCCAACATGTGCCCAAACAGGGTTGTGAAACAAGAGCATCAGCCACAGCAGCAACAGCAACAGCAGCAGCAACAACAGGCCGCACGCGCCAGAACTTTCAACCTCAACGTGCGTCAAGCCCAGGCCGACAACAACGTGGTCAATGGTACGTTCCTTGTGAATGGTATTTATGCATCATGTTTGTTTGATACTGGAGCCGATAATTTCTTTGTGTCGTTCGAATTCGAGAAACTCCTTAGTCGTAAACGCACCAAACTCTCCGCGACATTCGATGTTGAAGTCGCTACCGGAAGAACCGTCACCGTTAATTCTGTCCTTCGTGATTGTACTCTTGAGCTCAACAATCACATCTTCCTACTCGACCTTATTCCGATGCAACTCGGAAGCTTTGACGTCATAGTAGGCATGGACTTTCTTCGAGAAAACCATGCTGAAGTTGTGTGCTTCGACAAGATGATT
>JARYGA010035646.1:0-44455 GCA_030545235.1 Helianthus tuberosus | reverse complement strand
GATCCAACACATAGCTAGAACTCAAATAACTGTCTAACTTAAGTCGGATCGCCTCACTTTCAGTTTTAACACAAGCCATTTCCTTTTGCATCACCTCAAGACGAGTGATATACAAATTAATGTCAGTTTGTTTTCTGGAAACCATTTTAGTCAACTCTGTTTTATCTTTCTTTAATGTTTCAATCATTGACTTAAATTCCTTTTCATGGTTTTCATAAAACATGTTGGCTTCAGTGCATTTTGAGAGATCAACGGTCAATTTCTGATTGTGAATAAAGGTCACATCATATTTCTCCTGCAAAGCCTCATGTTTGCTTTGCAATTCACACCACTTATCATTCACTAAAACATGTTTGTCTTGCAATTCAAACAAACTAGCTTGTAAAGCATCGTGTTTGCCTTGCAACTCAGACATGTTTGCCTCTAAATCAGCACATTTGACACGCAAACTATCACAATTATCACAGCTAACAGAAGTGGGTTCATCGACACATACCTGACTTGATGAACTGTCGACATTAGCCATAAAGGCTGAATGGAGAGAAGACGAAGAATACGCAGCTTGATCCACCAAAATAGATCTTCTTTCAATTCCTGCTGTAGATTTTTCAAAAAGCTCATCAATATTTGCATCGACTGACGCACTTGATGTGTCATCTGCCCGATCATTCCCTGAACTTGAGGATTCTTCATCTGAACTTCCACTGTAACCAGAAGAGTCTTCATCCTCAGAAGAGTCACCACCATTGGCGGAAGATTCTCCACCACTGGCGTGATTCAAATCCTTCACGATCTCAGCAAAACAAGCTGTTCCATCTGGAGCATCATTTCCCAACTGGATTGACCAATCACAGCCTTCATCTACTTGAACCACAAGTGCCTGGTTGGCATTTGATGGTCCTGCTTGAGTCTGGTTGTTGACAGGCACCAACGTACGAACATTGTTTCTGTTCTGGTTCTGCTGGTTGCCTTGACCTCTAAAAGGATTCTGGTTTCCATGTTGAGATGGCCTCGTACATTCACGCTTGAAATGACCACGTTCCCCACAATTGAAGCATCTAACAGCCTGTTTATCAAACCCATACTTGGTGTCTTTCTTGCTTTCCAAGCTGGTTCTGCCCGTTCTTTCCATGAAATCCTTTGCTCGCCTAACAGCACTGGCAAAGGCCCACTTGATGTCCATCATCTCCATCTCCTCTTTATCTATCTGCTGATAGTCTTCTTGTGTCAGATTAATGTTGCCAATCTGACCTTCCACTAATCCACAGTATGCGCTCACCAAAGTGTTTAGCAGCTCCATGTGTTCCTTGGCTACTTCCACACTGACTTTAGAAAAGCTTGAGGTGTTGAGCTGTACTGTATTTGGCTTTGATTGTTGACCAGCAGATGAAGTACTTCCATAACACGCTTGCTGTTGAGGAGGAGGAGGAAGTGGATTTCCGAATATATCAGTTGTTCTGATAGGTTGTTGGCTTTGCTGTTGTGGCACTGGTTGAGGAACTGGATTAAGCGGATTTCCATATATGTCTGTTGTTGGAGGAGGAGTGCCATACAAGCTAGTGCTAGACACAAATGCTGTTTGAATTGGAGCGTGTGAAGAAGGTTTTGTAGAAGTGCTAGAAGCTCCATAATACATTTCAGGATTTTGTGGCACTGAAACTCTTTTAGCCTTGAGAGTTTCTTCCTGATTCTTGTTTTCCAGGAGTTGAGCAAAGTCACCGAAGTTTGTTGTATCCAAAGTGCCATTGTACTTCAGGATTTCTAAGAAATTATTCCATTGAGGTGGCAGTGCATCTGCAAACTTCTTCACTATCTCTGCTGAAGTTGTTACAACCCCAATATTTCCCAATTCAGTCAGCAAATGAGTAAACCGACTTGTCAAATCTCCTAAAGATTCATTCTGCATACAAGTAAAACCATCAAACTCTTTCTTTAGCAGTTCTTTTCTCAGCTGACGTGTCGCTTCATTTCCTACGCCCCTTGTCTTCAATGCGTCCCACAACCTCTTCGTTGTCTTGTGACTGACAAATTGATGATAAATATCTTTGCTTAATGCCTGAGTAAGAATGGCATACGCTTTCTTTTCTAAGTCATAGACCTTCTTCTGATCTTCCGTAAGATCAGCAAATGTAGCAGCAGATGAAGCGGCAACCTCTATTGTTTGATCAAAATCTGTGATGAAACGCAACCATAATTCTGTATTTTGACCAAGGACGTATGTATAAAATCTATCATACCATCCCGGATATTCACTTAAGTGCATCAACTTTGGAGGCCTATTCAAACTTCCCGTTTCACTTTCGCTTAGCAAAATGCTTTGAACACTTGGAGCTTGATTTGATACGAATGCCCATTGACCGGTAGATGTAGCATTAGCTTGCGAAGATACAGGTACGGAAGATTCGGCCCATGCAGGAGATGCAGGTAAGGGAATACCCCACATCGAATTCATTTTTGATCAAGAAAAAGAATACCTGAAAATCACAAACTTGTTAAACATAAACAGCCTAAGGATCGAAAGATCAACACTTGTTCGAAGGATCAACAGTGTTCGAAAGATCACTGTTGAGTTTCGAACAGAGATTTCGAAAGACTCTCCAATCGAAGGATCCTTGTCTTTCAAAAAAGAGCTGTGATTTCGAAAGACTCTCCAATCGAAGGATCCTTGTCTTTCGAAAAAGAACTGTAGACCGAAAGATGAATATTTCGAAAAGATTCCTTAAATCGAAGGATGAGTCACAGACTTCGAAGGATGCTCGAAAGATGATAATCTGTCGAACCTCCTTTGATCGAAAGATGGTCTTTCGATTTCGAAGGATATCCTTCGACCGATTCTGACACAGTTGACAAAGAGTGACAGGTTGGTGAAAAAGGTGATGGGTTGGTGAGATCTTTTGCAGAAAGTATAGTCAGACCATGATTTTCTGCATGCAAAACAGGTTTGAATACATAACATATAACCCAGAAACCGGTCACCGGAGAAGCCGGAATCTTGGTCGGAAATCACCAAACACTTCAAAAACAAGTTTTCAAGTTACCCAAACCTTCCCTTAACACACCCGATAAGTTTTGAACACGTTTTAACGACAAAAACAGCGATAAAAACACTGAAAACAGGAACAAAACCGAATGAGTTTTTGTCCAAAACACTCCAAAGCTTGTATAAAACCCGGTTTTTAACAAGGAAAAGAGCCACGGCTCTGATACCACTTGTAGGTCCCTCGGAGGTTGAGGTTTAATCTATTCCTTGTTATATCAAACACACTAGCGAGTGCGGAATCCAAGCTAGCATGCAAACCGGAATGAACAAGCAAGAACAAGCAAAAACACAAGACACACAATATTCACCGATTAACACCACTTGTATTAAACGTATGAAAGGTTCCGGTTACAAGCTCAATGTTTACAAATCAGTTTTGCAAACTCTCTAAGTGTGTGTGTTCTTGACAGAATGCTCTCAACAGAATGCTCTCTCAGTTTTCTCACGTGTCTAACTTGTAAGTGTCTAAACTGAAATGAACACACTACAAGGGTATTTATACCCGAACACAGCCTGGTCTGGTCGAAGAATCAGATAGATGATCGAAGGATCATCTATCGACTAGAAACAGCTCGAATGATCAGCATGTACCTCGAAGGATGGCATCTATCGAGGTCCATCCATCGAAGGTTATCTTTCGAGCTCATCGAAGGATATAATCAATCCTTCGATGACACATATCCTTCGACACACAACCAGCTTTCAAACAATATTCAAACTGTTTGGCCAAGTCAAACCGGAGGATGGTTGACTTGGTCAAACTTACAGGACTAACGAAGACAACGTTTTACATCGTTACAAAATACAGACAAAGTACAGACACAAGTGCACCAACAGGTTAGAGCGCAAACTATGCCCGAGTACAACGGGCATTGCACGTGGTATGGTCTTGAGTGAAAGATTACCACTACGCTTGATTTTATAGAGTGATAGTTGACCTATTTCTCATGTGAACTTGAAACGGTTATACTAAGGTTACTAAGGGTCGGAGAAGCTCTTTTATTTGGCAAAGAACAACATAGTATCACATGTAAGTTTCTAGACCCCTTTTTACATTATTGTCTTGGGATTGTGTGCATACTCACTATAGTTTTCAAAACAAACTATTATGTTTTCGAACATGATAGATTGTGATAAAGTTTGCTAAAGTAATTATAAAGTTTTAAAGTGCTAAAGTGGTTAATAGATAACATATAAAGTGTTCAAAGTATGTATATTGCATGACTTGTGGGGATGACTGCATGTTGCTGTGGGCACTTATGTTTTTTTGACGCACGTCCGGGAAAGCACATGTGTTGGTCCAACTTAAATTTAACATAACTTATAATACGTTTAGAGTTAGGTTATAAATTACGGTGGAAAAAAACCAGGACGAACATGACAAACAACCATAGTTGGTTTGCTCGACTCTTGAACCAAAATTCCTTCATCTAGAACCCCCTTTCCGTATTTCCTCCAACTATGATGGTCTTAATACATTCCTTTCGGATTGTAAAAACGTGTATATCATAAATTTTATTATTCAGTCATTTTTTATCATTTTATTTTAATTTAGATTTTTATATCTGATTTACAAAATTTGACCATTTCTGGAAAAAAAAGAGAATTTCCATGAAAAATGGATTGGGTGTAATAGTTCTATTCATTCGTAAAAGTAGTGTTTCTTAAATAGAATAAGTCAATGATTAAGAAAATGAGGTAAAAAAGTGTAATTATGATAAACGTAGAGTTGTATACTAAGTAAGACGAAAAATCAAGGTTACTACCATTTAACAACCATGAGATTAATTTTATAAGATAATTATGCTTAAAGGTTTAACTTATTATATTGAAGGTGGGGTAGGGATGGAACAATACTATGAATATTGTAGGTCCGGCTAGGGGAGGATCTAGTCGCCTAATCCTTGTATACGAACCACTCCGGTTGTGCGGAATCCAACCGGAATAGCAAACCGAGATAGAACACGCAAATAATCAACACACAAGATTCACCGATTAACACCTCTGTATTAATACGTATGAAAGGGTCTGTTACAAATCAATGTTTACAAATGTGTTTTGCAAACTCTCTCAAACTCTCATGTGTGTGTGCTCTCTACAATGTGTTCTTTTTGAAAATCTGTGTGTTCTCTACCGAAACAGAACAAATGAAACCTATTTATACTAACAGACACACATACATGTGACGAAACAGAAGACAGGCGACGAATCAGAATCATGGTCGACGAAACACATCTGTTTCGTCGACTTCTGGGCTGATTCGCCGATGTGGCCTTTGGCCCAAACAGATGAGGCCCAATTCCTGTTTCGCCATCTTCTCTCAGCCCAAGGACTTTAATGTTGAGCCCAGTCCTTGTCTTTTCTCTGGTGTCGGCTTGAGGTCTTGAACATGACGGAGGAAAGTCATCACATGATAAGCCGTGCTGAGTCGCGTCGAGTCGCGTCCATACTCTTGAATTAAGACGAGTCGAGTCGCGTCCATAAATATGTATCAACAAACTCCCCCTTGGACGCTACTCGCGAGATTATCTTCTCATATCTTCTATGTCGGAGGATCTTCAAAGTCTTCACGTCTTGAAAGTAGAAAGTGTATCAACAAACTCCCTGTTTCATGTAAGAAGTGTGTTGACAAACTCCCCCTTAACATAAGCTCCCCCTTGAGTTATGCTCGTGAAAGTCTTTATCTTTATGAAGTGAGATCCTTGTGGTGTTGAAGGTCAGCGGCAACTCCATCATCTTTGTCTTTTGAGTGCCTTCACGTCGTGTCTTCATTCCGAAGCTTGTCATCGACCATGTTCTCCTAGCCTTTAGAATCTGCACATGCAAGAAATCTAAACGCGTAATGAGAACAACCGCTTGGAATATCATAACATAACCAACCGACACACGTGAGACCATTGTTCAAGCAAACACCGTCCGACAGTTTGAAAGTTTAAAGTATTTTATCAATTTCAATTTTAACTTTCAAAACTTTGCAAATTTCGACAGTTTATGAAGATTTAGTCATTTTCGGTTTTCGTTCAGGTTTCAGGTAACGAAGACTCGAGTTCCAACATCGTACGATCGAAAATAAAATAGAAATAAAATCTTTTTGGATTTTATAAAGTTTATATTAAAACAAACTTAAAATCTTTTTGGTATTTTTGAATATTTCAAATGTAAAGACTGAAAGCAGTAAATAAATATATACAAACATTCTTTTTGTGAGTTTCGAGGGTAAGAGAATCATATCAGTTTACGGTCATGCCAAAACGCTCTTGTTGTTCATTTAGTTAACATTAAGATAAGCATCCTATAACGATTATCGGTATTGTTGTCCACATAAGCTCAACTTATCAGATGTAATCATGGCGAGAGGATACGCTAAGGTATGATTTATACTTACCGACCGGTGTTCATCCACATCACGACACATTCCCGTATCAAGGTATGCACGAGGGTTCATCTTACCGGTGAGTATACCGATTATCATCTGTTTGACCGTATATGATGTGAGATTCTCACTTATTATGATTTGAAAACAAGCCCTATGTGATAGAATCACTTATTGATGTCGAATGCAATATGTACACGTATGTATAGTATCATGGAAGATCTAGACTTGCGTCCCCGTTATTTTTCGGAAAAAGATACAACCATGATACCCAGATGATAAGCAGCATAAAGACCGAATATCTCAGAACCTCGGCAATCTATCAAACGAAATTTCGGTACTAAGACCATATGCCAATGAATGGTTCCCACCTGGTCTTCAGTCGATTTAAGTTTATATCACCCTGCACACTTTAAAATGATTGTGAGCCTACCGATACATCTTATATAGAGCTGCTTAACATATTTTGCATTTAAGGTTTAAAGAGGTTTAGACAGACCACTGATGTACTATCATTTTCTCTTTTGCTCGCCAGGAAACTCATTTTTGTTTTTCTATTGTTTTTGTGTTTTTGAAATTTTTCAATGTTTTTGGATTTTCAAATTTTTGGATTTACTCCCCCTAAAATCAATAAACTAAGACAAATTTAAAACACAAAGGTATTTACAAAAATGATTTTCCGATGTTGGTTTTAACTCATGTTTTACCTCAGTGCCCTTTACCAAAATTAAGTTAATCAGAAATGATTTATCGAATTTTGGAGAAAATGAGTTGGCACGTCGGTAATCGGTGTGGACCAAGACAACATTGACGAGTTTCATGTTGAAACAATCACGTGTGAGGTGATATTCGAGTTCAACGTGTCTGGTCAAAGAGTGCTGTAGGAGAGGATAATAAATTATAAAGCAGCTTAAATATCGACAAGTATAGGAGAGATTAGAAATTCAAAACCGTATCCTGCAACTGCTTCGTGCATTGCCAGGAATCTGAGTGCTCTCCCAAACTGGATATCCACCCGGTGTGGACTTCAAAGTCGATTCTTTGTAGCTACTGAGAAGTCTCTTGACAGCAACAAGATCATAAACCTTTGGGTCCGGCTGGTCTTCCACATTTCACCAGCAAAGATTTTTGTCTTTCTCTTTTTGAAGTAGTGTGCGGTTGTTCAATCCACGCCAAGGCATCCGCACACCCAGTTGGTTTGTTCAACAAACACATTTTCTTCAATCACACCGTGGAGAAATGTACACTGCACGTTCATTTTGTCGATTGTGAACATCAGACGTGCTGCAGGTGCGTACACTTCGTTGTAGTCTTCCCTGAGGACTCGATCAAAAACCATGACAACCAAATTTTGGCACATATCTCAACTGGTCGAATTTTTTTTTAACTTCATTCAACCACATTCTTTCACCATCATTCCTTCATCGGAATGTTTGTCTTCTTATCTTTTTCCTTTCTCTCCATCAATGGCAACAATATTCTTCTGTCGCCTATCTTGTGTAAGGACGCTCCACTATCAACAATCTTACGACTATCGAAAGTTCCTCCTGGAACATCCTACACACTCACTCAGAGATTAGTTGGAGAGTGGGACCCAAGCCTTCACAGACTTGGGTCGTCCGTCATCATCGAGGATTGTGACATCCATCTCCCGATGATTCGGAATTGATGTAGCTCCCCCTGAAACAATTTCCAATTTTGGTTTCCAAATCTGCTTTTGTTCTTCATGTTTAACATTTGATTTAACAGATTTTGTTTGGGCAACCTCCGGTTTTAAAACCTTTTCAACATTTTTCCGTTGTTTCTTTCTCTGTTTCACTTCTTGTTGTTTAACAAGACAAGGGTCTTGTTTTGGTGAAACAAATCTTTTATGGTAATTGTTACCATGGGAGGCATCAACTTTTGCTTTCAACTTATGAAGATATGGACAATTTCGAATTATGTGTCCAATAGTACCACATTCAAAACACATTCTCCGCTCTACAAACCTCGGAGAAACATGTGATTGCCTAGCCGATGATGAACTTTGTGATCCCGAAGTACTAGGTTTTGAACTGTTTAGTTCATCTCTTTTCCTCACTGTTGCTTTCTTGACAAAATCTAAGTTAGATTGGTTCTCAAAATTTGCAATTTTGTCCGTTCCCTTAGATTTCACAAAGTTCACATTCTTTTTCTTCTTCTGATTCGGCTTCTTTGGATTTTGAGTCGGTGTTTTACCTTTTGATTTGGTATGATTTTGCTGTTTTTCCACTGTTGGTAATTTCTTGTTCCCAAATTGTTTTCTAACTTCAGCCTTTGGGATAGGAGGACACTGTGTGACTGTAACATGTGGTCCTGTCTTTCCCAAAAACTTACTTGTAGAATTTTCAAAGACTTTACTGATTAGAGATTGATTTACATTCTTAATAGGAAAATCTTTGTCTGAGTAAATTTTATCATCACCAACAAGAGTGTACAGCAAATCCACACTCTCCGACTCTTTCTCAGACGAGGACTCAGTTGCAACAGTCTTAGCGGTTTTTGCAGGAGGGTCACACAGAATGTGATTCTCAAGAGGTATGTCCTCTTCTTTGATTACCGCATCAGACTTTGCTGAATCAGTATCATCAGATTCATCATCAGAAGAATCAGTATCCTCAATCACAACTGGAGGAGCCTGATTCGGTTCGGCAGAAGACACACAAGTATCTGCGGACACATCTGAATCTGATGATACCTCTTTCTTGTATCCGAGTCCTGCTGCAAATTCATTAACATCTAGAGGAACAGATGGTTCAAAGTGAGTTCTATACTCCTCGTCAGGCATGGCATCATAATTGTTTCTCACGGGTGGTGGACATTTCTTGTAACCAATGCATGTGACATCCCGTTTCTCTTTCTGAACATCAATGATGTGATCCAACACATAGCTAGAGCTTAAATAGCTGTCTAACTTGAGTCGGATCGCCTCACTTTCAGTTTTGACACAAGCCATTTCTTTTTGCATTATCTCAAGCCTACTGATGTAAAGGTTTATTTCCGTTTGTTTTCTTGAAACCATTTTTGTCAGTTCGATTTTATCTTTCTTTAATGTTTCAATCATCGACTTAAAGTCCTTTTCATGGTTTTCATAAAACATATTGGCTTCTGTGCACTTAGAAAGATCCACGGTCAACTTCTGGTTGTGAATGAATGTCACATCATACTTGTCTTGCAAGGCCTCGTGTTTGCCTTGCAACTCACACCACTTAGCATCTAAATCAACATGTTTGTTTTGCAAGTCAAACAAACTAGCTTGTAAAGCATCATGTTTGCCTTGCAACTCAGACATGTTTACTTCTAAATTAGCACATTTAACATGCAATCTATCACAATTATCACAAATAACAGCAGTTGGTTCATTGACACATACCTGACTTGGATCACTCTCAGATGTTGACCTTTCTGCATCAGAATCAACAACCTCCCTTGATGATTCATATTCAGATCCAACCTCGCTTGAACTTGAAGTAGTATCATCCTCAACTGAAGTTGAAACATCTTCATCTGAACTACTGTTATGTTCAGAACTGTCATTATTTCCCGAGGATTCACCATTGCTGGCATCTTTGACAACTTCAGCAAAACAAGCTGTTCCAACTGGAGCATCACTACTCAACCTGATTGACCAATCACCACTTTCATATACTTGAACCACAAGTGCCTGGTTAGCATTTGATGGTCCTGCTTGGCTTTGGTTGTTGACAGGTATCAACGTACGCTCATCGTTCCTGTTCCGATTCTGCTGGTCTCCTTGATCTCTGAAAGGGTTCTGGTTCCCATGCTGAGCTGGCTTAACAGGAACTTGAATGGGATTGCCATGTAGATCAGTTGTCACAGGAGGCCTTTGGGTTTGCTGTTGAGGCACTGGTTGAGGAACTGGTTCAAGCGGATTTCCATACATGTCTGTTGGTCCGGTAGATTGAGGAGGAAGTGGATTCCCATACATGTCTGTTGGTCCGGTAGATCGAACAGGTAATGGATTTCCGAACATATCAGTTGGTCTGAGAGGTCGTTGGCTTTGCTGTTGAGGAACTGGTTCAAGCGGATTTCCATACATGTCTGTTTTTGGAGGCACCGGTACTTGGATAGTATTGCCATACATGTCTGTGCTAGTCACAAAGGCTGTTTGATTTGGATCTGTATTTATCGGAACACCCCACATCGAATTCATTTTTAATGTAAAATCACACCTCAAACAAACAGTTAAATCAATTAAACAAGTCTTCTGTTAAAAAAATGACAAGTCTTTTGAATTAAAGGACGACGAAACTGGATTTTTGCGACGAAACTGGATTTTTGACGAAACAGAATTTTTGACAAAACAGAGTTTTTGCGACGAAACAGAATTTCTGACGAAACAGAGTTTTTGCGACGAAACAGAATTTCTGACGAAACAGAGTTTTTGCGACGAAACTGATATTAAATTATCAAAAGTTTGTGTTCCTTGGCGAAACTGATTTCGTTGGCTGATTTTGTTGACTAATATGACATGCAAATAAAATATATTTTCCAATTTAAATCTTATCTCCTTAGTTGGTGACAAATAGTAGGTAAACTTTTTCAAACCTTATGTCTTTACAGACACAATAGACACAACTTTTCAACTACACACCATGCTTCAAATGACCAACCAAGTATGGCATGCAATATTATAATCAATTAACTCCTTTCAATGCACAAACAAGTTTACCAATAATTTTACAAGATCAAAAAGTTAAAACTTTGAAGAACAGTTTGAAGAAGATAAGAACACTATGAACTTTCCGGTAAAACTATGAGTTTTCCGGTGACCCGAAACTTTCCGAACACGAGTAAATGCTTAAAACTTCACTAAAAACCACTTTTAATCATGTAAAAATGATAAACAACAAGGTTTTTATATGAACTTTCAGCAAACAACAAGATTTAAACCCGATTAAAAGATGTTTTTCCAGAAAATGTAACTTTTCAAAAACCCGAAAAACAACCCGAAAATACTCGGTTTTAACAAGGAGAAGAGCCAAAGCTCTGATACCACTTGTAGGTCCGGCTAGGGGAGGATCTAGTCGCCTAATCCTTGTATACGAACCACTCCGGTTGTGCGGAATCCAACCGGAATAGCAAACCGAGATAGAACACGCAAATAATCAACACACAAGATTCACCGATTAACACCTCTGTATTAATACGTATGAAAGGGTCTGTTACAAATCAATGTTTACAAATGTGTTTTGCAAACTCTCTCAAACTCTCATGTGTGTGTGCTCTCTACAATGTGTTCTTTTTGAAAATCTGTGTGTTCTCTACCGAAACAGAACAAATGAAACCTATTTATACTAACAGACACACATACATGTGACGAAACAGAAGACAGGCGACGAATCAGAATCATGGTCGACGAAACACATCTGTTTCGTCGACTTCTGGGCTGATTCGCCGATGTGGCCTTTGGCCCAAACAGATGAGGCCCAATTCCTGTTTCGCCATCTTCTCTCAGCCCAAGGACTTTAATGTTGAGCCCAGTCCTTGTCTTTTCTCTGGTGTCGGCTTGAGGTCTTGAACATGACGGAGGAAAGTCATCACATGATAAGCCGTGCTGAGTCGCGTCGAGTCGCGTCCATACTCTTGAATTAAGACGAGTCGAGTCGCGTCCATAAATATGTATCAACAAATATGTCATCTTAAAAATTGTGTAAAATTACCATATTGGTCATCTAGTTTGCTTTATAATGTATTAACGATAACGGCTAAAGGATACTTTTTATGTCTAAAGTTAATGCTGGTGTCTAAAGTTACCTCCGAAGTCTCAAATAACGTCTAACGTCGTTGTCATACAAGTTAACACCGTGATCAAATGTGTAGGACCGAGTTTCGTGACCGAAACCGTGATTCGTGTGAGATCGGTTCAAGACGGGAGAGATTAGAGATGATAAACAAACAACTTTGTATTAATCCGGTAGTAAAACATTACAAATCGGCCCGATTAACAAGCTAACCGAACTAATACCAAAGAAGTATACATCCGGGGAGAGACCAAGTGGTGATCTCTCCCGGTGAGGACTTGAACCTCCTAAAAACTCCAAGTGTTGCAAATGGCAAGGGTTTTCTATTTATAGTCACACCCTTGTCTTGCAAACACACACGGTCAACCGAATAACCCTCTCGTTTGACCACTTCAAACGAGCGGGTCTATACACGTTCGATAGACCGTTTCACTAACTATTACAAATTCAGCGTAAAATAAAACTAATCTATTCGACAAGCATCGGACACAAAATCTGCATCAACAAATTCCCCCTTGTCCGTTGCTGTCGAATGCTGAAAATGCAACTGCAATCGATCTTCAGTCAAGTATTCATCTTCTCTGTGTTAACAAATTCCCCCTTGACCGATGATCCAGGTAAGTAGTATCTTGATGCTCCTTGTATAATATTTCCCCCTTAAAGTACGCGTATCCGTGTTGGGTGTTGTGCAATTTCCTCACAAGGCTTAATTGACCGATCTTCCGCTGATCTTCCAATACTCCAACCGGCATTTTATAAGGGTTCCATTCTTTAAGAACTGCATCAAGTCTTGATCTGTCATAAGAACTTCATTTCATTCAAGCATACTACATTGATAGAGATTTCTGGTGAACTGTCTTCTGTAAACCGTCTTTGTGGAATCGACCAAGTAATGCACTTTAATCTTCAGCATCAACACTCAGGAAAGTCAGCTAGACCAAGTGTATCCCTTGCAAGCTCAACCAGCATGCTTAGTTGAACTACATCCAGATCTCATTGTCTCGCCTTTGTGAAGTTGACCACGTAATGCACTACGGATCTTCAGCATCAGTACTCAGGAAGTCAGCTAGACCAAGTACATAGTTTGCAAACTCAACGAATTGAGTTACCCCCAGATCCCTGTAAAATCCCAAAGAAACATCAAACCCAAAACTGAATCCTGCAGGTCTTCAGTCTTGAACTATCAGCTTTTGTAACTACTGTAGACTTTAGAAACCTGTATTTTTCCGTGCAAAACCCTTCACGCTGGCTGGAGAATTAATTAAAATCCTTAAATATGTGTATGTGCAAAACATTCCACGCCGAACCGTTTGTATCACCAGAAAATCACAAACTCTACCACCTGTGATTGCGTTTAGAAATTTACCGAAGAAATTCAACATTTGAAAATTTTTTTTTATCCCCCCATTTCTTTGGTAAAATCTCTAAACCTTAACAGATTCTCTCCACTTCAAAGAAACTGTCGTCAAATGTTCACCAATTCCCTCCACTAAGCGGAACTGTCGTCAATCTTCATTGAATGTTCTCGGTTCCGAAAAATCACGAAAACGACTTTCTTCTTTGCATATTCTAGTTGAATAAGAACGTCCCCTAGTACCCCGTAGGATCCGACTTGTATCCCTCCAAAGACTTTGTGAACTCGTTAGGACCGGTATTGACATTCTAGGTTCATTCATTCGTTACCAAATGCGAGAATATGACAATAAACAAAAAGATTTCTTCGTTGCATATTCTAGTTGATAAAGAAATTTCGCCTAGTACCCCGTAGGATCCGACTTGTATCCCTCCAAAGACTTTGTGAACTCGTTAGGACCGGTATTGACGTTCAAGGTTCATACGTTCGTTTTCAAATGCGAGAATATGACAATAAACAAAATGCTTTCGAACATTTACGAATAACCGATAACAACCATAAACATTGACGTGCGGAAGTGAACATACCGTTTTGTTTTTGGCCCATAATAGTCGCGTCACCATTTTTGACATTTGCATCGGTAACCGTGACTACCCCACATTTTTCAAAATATCATCATCTTTTGTTTTCATCATGCTGCATCATCCCGCGCGCTCCCAAAACCCGTATGAATTTTGACCTTGATATTTAGAAGCGCGATTCAAATCAACTCCGCAAATACCCGACCCCACTCTGTTCGCGACCCAAAAATATAATAAACTCAGCCCACTAATCAATCCATACTTGAACCCAAATATCCTTTTGACAGCCCACTTGAACAATGGCCCACCATACCTTGGCCCATTTGTTGAAGAATCACATGGCAGCCAATAAACCCCCAAAAGTCAAACATCCTAATTTTAATCAGCCGACAACTCCATCCCTTTTTTTTTTTTTTTAGACAAACCCATTAGAAGACCGAATCCTCTAAAATACTATGAATGATTCATGTGGTCCAATAGTAGGTAAACATTTGTCAAACTAATCCATTCAGCATTATGAAATCCAAATTAATATCCCACACATGAATCTTGGCCCACTTAAAATAAAACTCCAATTGCATTCTGAGCTGAGGATGCAGACATTAGCGTTACCAAAACTTGGGCCCCTTCATTTAATTTCAAGTTGTTAAAATGAGATATAAAATCACCAAAAGCCCAAGGAAATTTTAGTCCCATCCTTAGTAGGCCCAACACAACATAATCAATCACAGCCCACTTGTCGACTAAACATTTACGCTTCCTGGGATTTTTGTGCAATCTAATAATTCAAAATCAATTTCCATCACACACCCCAAGTGAGCCCAAAAGAAACCCTAGCTGCCAACAAAAAATAATGTCGACATTTCCTCTTCAGACTTCAAAAGTCATACACCATTATCATTCAAAGTCTCTCTCTTTCTTTTCGATACACAAAGAACCGCAGACAACTTTCAAGTCTCTCTCTCTTCGATACACAGATCAAACATCCAGCATCATTCAACAAATTTCAGTCAACAATTTCATCTTTCAAGTCCACTCTCGAAGAACAATCAGGTCTTCTTCTTCGATGATGAACAATCAGCACAGAATCCATGAAAATCGAAGGATTCCATTTAGACATCGAAGGATTGACACTTGACTCGAGAGATGTTATTTTCCTCGAAAGATGAAGGGCCTTATCGAAGGATCAACTTACGAAAGATCATAAATTTTGAAAGATATTTTGATCAATCGAAAGATCTGATCAACCGAAGGATGATCCTTCGAAAACTGTTGAGGGTTCCCACAAATATCTGGTATCTTTCGATCCAGATCTGGATCCTTCGACCCAAAGTCTCATCTTTCGAGCACCTTTTTCATCTTTCGGGGTATGAAGAAACCCTAGTTTCTTTAAGCAGCCGCCAAGAACATCAAGAACACAGCCTCTGTTCTTATGCAGATTTGACGAAAACATTGTATTTTTGATTTTTTTGATGATGATAACTTGATTATATAGGTGAAAAACATAAAACCCAACACTCGTTTCAGCACAGATCTGAATATTCGGGTCCAGATCTGAGTTTTTCTCATTTTCACCCAACTTTTAGATCTTGAACAAAAATCACGAAAATCACAGATCTAGAGCACATGTGATTTAGTAAACGGTTAGATTTACTAAATCGGGCACCATGGCTCTGATACCAATTGTAGGACCGTGTTTCGGGACCGAAACCGTGATTCGTGTGAGATCAGTTCAAGACGGGAGAGATTAGAGATGATAAACAAACAACTTCTTTGTATTAATCCGGTAGTAAAACATTACAAATCGGCCCGATTAACAAGCTAACCGAACTAATACCAAAGAAGTATACATCCGGGGAGAGACCAAGTGGTGATCTCTCCCGGTGAGGACTTGAACCTCCTAAAAACTCCAAGTGTTGCAAATGGCAAGGGTTTTCTATTTATAGTCACACCCCTTGTCTTGCAAACACACACGGTCAACCGAATAACACTCTCGTTTGACCACTTCAAACGAGCGGGTCTATACACGTTCGATAGACCGTTTCACTAACTATTACAAATTCAGCGTAAAATAAAACTAATCTATTCGACAAGCATCGGACACAAAATCTGCATCAACAAAATGGTAAAGGGACAATGCCTTTGTGGCGTGTTAGTGGTTAAGCAACTACGTATAGTATAGTGTGCACATTACGGAATCCAACCGATAAGCTATTTTCCTTGCACGGGCAATGATTTTGAAAGGGTCGGGATCTTAGTCTACCCCATTTACTAAATTGATTTAATCCTTTCCAATGGGATGACTTCCAACATGACATGGTCTCCCACTTAAAATTCAATCTGTCTTCTTTTATCCGCGTAGGATTTTTGTTAGTCTTGAGCTATCTGTAAGCGAACTCTAACTTGATCAGTTTTTTTTTCATTAGTAGGCTTCACCACTTCATTATTGGCGAGCTCCCGCTTAATTAGCAGCTTTAAGCGGGCTTTAATTTTATTTGAAGAACAATGTTTTTTACATCGAAATAGCACTTAACCTTTTACTTTAAAAGATTTAAACGAACGCCAATTTTGTTGGGGGCAAATATTATATTGCTCGATTACTAGCCATAGGTTATAATTTATTTTTTATAAGAAAACTATGTATCTATGTATCTATTATCTTTAGATAAATTAAGTTAGTATTAACACATTTAGAGTTGTAGTGTTTTGAAGTCCAAGGACAAAAATATAAAATGTAAAGTTAAATACTTTCAAAATTGTTTGTTAGAGTGTAATCAAATGTATCTAGAGGTGGAGACATGAGTGATTGTTGGAGAGGGACTAAACTTTTAATTTTCTCTCATATACAAGTGTCATCCAATGGTGCACTGGTCTATGTGAGCAAAAGGGCCGTACATGTGTGTTCACATGTTTGAAGAAGGAACTAATAGTCGAAGAGAAAGGGAGATAGCCCACAAGTTTCGTCTTATTTAGTCCCCCCACGTCCTACCACAACTTAAACACAACAGTCCCACACCACCATCTCACTAGCTAGCTCGATCTTGAACTCCCTGCCCCCCTTTTTAAGTCACGAGAACCACTGTCCCTTTTTTTCCATTTCGAGAGAACGAAGTCTGAATATATAGGGATTGACAGAAGCACTGATAGAGAACTTTCAAAGAGGAGAGAGAGAGAGGGTGGGGACGAGACTCTCTAAAGATCTTGATCAGTCTTCAACTGAAGTGATCTTTTATGAATCTTCATAGCTTCAGTTCTCTCAGCTGAAGATGTTTTAGTGTTGTTGTAGTTGCGGTTTGATAGTTCTGTCGGTGTTATACATACAAACTTCTTTCTTTGTATCTCTGTCGGTGGTACCAACATGTATGTGTTGTATCATAGGCTTCACCCCACAATATATAATCTCTTTATCTGAACTATCACTCTCTTCTTCTTCAGTTGCACTTACTCACTGCACTATCATGTTTTCAGGAGAAACCCATTAGACCTCAACAATTTACCGGATGATTTCTCAAGAGATCAGGGCAAACAAACACTTGATGACTCGTCTTCTTCTGCCTCTGGTACCTTCTCCCCAACCAATAATTTTTATTGTTACATTTAAGTTTAGGAATGTAAACCCTAAAAGATAGTATGATTTTACTTTTAATAGCATGTTTAAAAGGGTTAACTTACACACTCACTAGATTCACTTGTTAATCTTCACCGAAAACGTAACGAGACTAGAACTCTGAACCACTCGTTACTACACACATTCATAGCGCTAGCTTAACAAGCACTTTCGTGTATGGTATAATGTTACTTTTAAAAGTATGTTTAGATGGAAGTATGGTTGCTATTTTCCAAGGATTAGGGTGACCCTTTTGGTAATTTGGATGGACTGTAGAGTAACAGTAATAATGAAGTAACATATGAGAAGTCCCATCCATCAATCTAAGGTTCTGAAATTGTTTTTTGTGTTTGTCATGGTATCTAGGAATCTACAGGAAAAATAAAAACGGCGCAAAGGATGAAAGTGGGAAGGTCTACGAGTGTGGGTTTTGTTCTCTCAAGTTCTGCAAGTCTCAAGCCCTTGGGGGACACATGAACCGCCATCGCCAAGGTCTCTCTCTCTAGACCCCCCTCACTCTCTCTCTACACACACATAAAACACATAGTAAGTGTGTGAAAAACGAGGTGAACTTTGCTAATAATTTGCCATGAAGCGTAGTCTTGTCAATCTTTTAGTTTCACCCTATCAATGACAAAAGTTATAATTTTACTATAATATTGTGCTACATGTTTCTTGAAAATATTTAACCTAATGTGTTTAATATTGGTCTCAGAAAGGGAGACAGAAGCACTAAACCATGCTCGTCAGTTGGTTTTTAGCAACGATAACCTTCTCCCCCCACTCCCTCACCAACTAGGGTATGCTATTTTTCTAGTTTCTTGCATAATATCATATCATAAATTCTATTAATAAGATATAAAAGCTATTGTTATTAATGATCCCTACACATAATATAATGTTTCATATTGATATTGTATTATGTAGTGGACAACCAATGGTACATGGAGGGTTTCATCATCAACAAGTTTATCCTACAAAACTATTTTCCGACACTTCCACCACCATTCTACCACCACAACCACCACCACATATGTACACTTCTTCGGCATCACGTCTCAATAGCCCTTATCCAATGAATGATTACTTTGTGGGACATGTTTGCTCCGGCAATGCACCACCATTCACCCTCCAGAACATGAATGGCGCCACCGCACCACCACCGGAGAGTGCAAATAACTACACATGCATTGGTGCACCTGTTGGACAAAGCTTCACACTCTCCGAAGGAAATGGTGGTAGAGAAATGTCACAATCCCCAGCCAGAAGATATCATCAAGATGGGTTCTAAAAATAATGATAATAATGATTTTATTTTGGATGATGTTAAAATCTTTCTATGCTTCTAACATGACAGAAGTGGAAGTATCATTTTCCTTTGTTTTTTTCGGTGTTTTTTTTTTAATTAGTTATGTGGGTTTCTTAATTCTGGAGTAGGGGTTGTTGTGAAAATCTTGGTTTTGAGAGTGAGAGTATGAGCAGACTGAATGCAAGTGTTTGGTTGGATTTCAACTAGATATAGATTGAAGGTGTGTCTAAGAGATTGTAATTGGTGTGTTCTAAATGGAGGTGTGGCAGACAAGTTGGATATCAACTGGAAGACCCCAACCCCCTTTTGGATTTCAATTTTTATCTATCATTGCATGGGGATTGGCAATAAGTCCATTTCTGTGCTACTTCTTATTTTCAGTATTTTTTTTTTTTTTTTTTTTTTAATGTTTGGTTGAACTTACTGTTTTACATTAATGAAAGAATTAAATGTCTGGATATTACCCGTGGTTTGGCCTTTTTTCACCTTTAGTCTCTAACTTTTTTAAATTACAGCTATAGTCTCCAATTTTTTCAATTTCGTTCCCGGATAGTCTCTGGCGTAAATGGGAGTTAGTTTTCTCACTTAAGTTGGTGTGAAATGACCAAAATGCCCTTATTATTACCCAAAAGACATTTTATCATCTTCCGCACCAGCACAACTCCACCCGCCACGACCCTCTCACCACCTTATTTTATTCAACGATACACATTAAGCATTAACTATTATACACATTAAATTTTATAAAATACTCATAGTATCCTGCCGAGCTTCTCATCGACGGAGATGGACTCCTCCGACAAAACACTCAACTGTTCCAACCAGTACGGATGCTTCGGATCTCTAATGTCCCTCACAATATGTATCTATCAATCTAAAGTCAAAGATCACAATTACCTTACTACCAAATTATTACAATAAAAAAGCTGAAGATAACATTAGAAAGGATATCATAGATGTCAAGAGGATCAACGGCATTAGAGTGAAGATGAACATGATCTGGTCGGGTGATACTCTCTTTCTTTTCATGTACAATTGGATTTGCGTTTATTAAGCCCAGGGTCATTGCTGCTGCTGGTTGAATTGAGGATGGTTGATGTTTGTTTGTTGTTGTTTGAGAAGAAGGAAGGAAGACTAGTGGTTTTAAGTTCCAGTTTTGCCCCTCCAGAAACAAAACTGGGTACTTGTGCCCACAGATAATAAAGCCAATGGTGATGATGGCGGTGGTGGTGGTTGTGTCGGGGGTGGTTGTGGCAGTGGTGGCTGAGTGAAGTTGTGCTTGTGAAGAAGAAGATAAAATATCTTTTGGGGTTTTAATAATAAGCGTATTTTGGTCATTTCACACCAGCTTAACTGAGAAAAGTAACCCCATCCATGCCAGAGACTATCCGGGAACATAATTGAAAAAGTTAGAGACTAAAGCTGTAATTTTAGAAAGTTAGGAACTAAAGGTGAAAAAAGGCCAAATCACTGAGACTATCCAGGCATTTAACTCTTAATGAAATATAATCATGCATTGAAACTAGGGGTATAGTTGTTCATGAGTTATCGGTTTGTTAAAAACTTGATTTGAACTTAGCTTATACGAGCTTTAGCTTAAGTTTAATTTTAATTATATTGAAACACTTTTAACACTACGTCAAAAAAGGCCTACAGCCACACGAAAAAAGTGTGGCAATACGTCTTTCGCCACACTTTTTTTTCCAGCTCAAGTGTGACCAAAGGTCGAGTTATTGTAGGTATCATATGACCACATTCACGTTTAGTGGCTGTAGCAACTTAAAATTGTGGCTAAAGGGTACCACTTTTTCTTGCTGGAATCAGACATCCTTTACACTAAGTGTGGCTAAAGGGTAGCAGATGGCACATGAATTTACAGTAAGTTTGCCTGTTTGTATTATATAGTCACTTAAAAGTTCGGTTTAGCCACATCAATTAAAAGAAAACATGGCAAAAAAGGTTGTTGAAATCAAGCATTCCATCCATTAAGTGTGACTAAATGGTAGCAACAGCGACATGAATTCACTGTAGGGGCTAAAGGTGTTAAAAATGTAAGAATATAAAGGTTTAAGGGACCAGGGACTAAATGTGACAACTTCTGAAACTTGATGTGGGTTGTTGCGTCATGCGACAGACCCCCTCCTCGTTGTGGCGCGACACGACGACCTACTTTTCACATAAACCTTGTGACACCTGTAGGTCCTTCTTCCTTGGCCACCACTCTTACCAACTTCATTCATAACTCGTCATTCAGGTTAAATCCATCCTATTCTCCACACTCTCACTCTTAACACACACTGTTTTATTTTCTCAGAATAGAACTTATTCTCACGCCGAAGCCCGGTTAAGAGGGAAACCCCCATATTCCCCTCTTAACGAGCTAACGGTGTCGCTGTTTTGCAGGATCCGTCATTTGGCGAGTAGCGAAGGA
The DNA here is from genome assembly GCA_030545235.1 of Helianthus tuberosus. Taxonomy (NCBI): domain Eukaryota; kingdom Viridiplantae; phylum Streptophyta; class Magnoliopsida; order Asterales; family Asteraceae; genus Helianthus; species Helianthus tuberosus. The sequence goes on along the minus strand of JARYGA010035646.1, from coordinate 22,977 downwards.
GATTGAACCCACAAAAGAGACGAACAAGCTAGTTTCACCTCAGGTGTTAACCAGTGTTTCATCAAACACTTTTTAAAAATATAGTTTTATTGTGGATACTAATTTTTTTTTGAACGACAAATATGGATCCTTGACGGACTACTGGAGTATTATTGTGTCACCAGCGGAACCACTCGATCATATCCATCTCCACTAGGCAAATATGCCTATACACCAATTCAGGAAGAAACCCATTAAATATGGGAAAACCCCCTTGTAGGTATCGAACCCAGGACCTAATGGTCGCAAAGTCTTTTCCCACCCCGAATATGCCACTAGACTATAAAACCATTGACATTTGTAGATACTAATTGTAGGACCGGGTTTGGGGACCGAAACCGTGATTTTCATGGTTTTGTTCAAAGACGGAAGAGATAAGAGAGGATAAACAAACAACTTTGTATTAATCCGGTAGTATAACATTACAAATCGGCCCGATTACATGATAACCGAACTAATACCAAAGGAGTATACATTCCGGGAGAGATCAAGTGGTGATCTCTCCCCGGGTGAGGTCTCAAACCTCCTCTCATTCTCTTGCACACACTTGTGCTCTCACTCTTATGTTGCAAATGACAAAGTGTTGGTATTTATACCAAACACAGGTTGTATGGTCGAAGGATCAAACTGACTGGTCGATAGATCATCTGTCGACCATTCAGCTTTCGAAAGATACACATATACCTCGAAGGATGACATATCCTTCGAGGTCCATCTTCAACCTTCGATGGATATCTTTCGAGCTCATCGAAGGATACACAATCCTTCGATGCCTTATCCTTCGACACCAACATTAAACAACCATAATTTGTCTAGCACACACACACGGTCAAACGAATAACCCTCTCGTTTGACCACTTCAAACGAGCGGGTCTATACACGTTCGATAGACCGTTTCACTAACTATTACAAATTCAGCGTAAAATAATAACTAATCTATTCGACAAGCATCGGACACAAAATCTGCATCAACAAATTCCCCCTTGTCCGTTGCTGTCGAATGCTGAAAATGCAACTGCAATCGATCTTCAGTCAAGTATTCATCTTCTCTGTGTTAACAAAATTCCCCCTTGACCGATGATCCAGGTAAGTAGTATCTTGATGCTCCTTGTAAAATATTTCCCCCTTAAAGTACGCGTATCCGTGTTGAGTGTTGTGCAATATCCTCAATTGACCGATCTTCCGCTGATCTTCCAATACTCCAACCGACATTTGATAAGGGTTCCAATCTTTAAGAACTGCATCAAGTCTTGATCTGTCATAAGAACTTCATTTCATTCAAGCATACTACATTGATAGAGATTTCTGGTGAACTGTCTTCTGTAAGCCGTCTTTGTGGAATCGACCAAGTAATGCACTTTAATCTTCAGCATCAACACTCAGGAAAGTCAGCTAGACCAAGTGTATCCCTTGCAAGCTCAACCAGCATGCTTAGTTGAACTACATCCAGATCTCATTGTCTCGCCTTTGTGAAGTTGACCACGTAATGCACTACGGATCTTCAGCATCAGTACTCAGGAAGTCAGCTTGACCAAGTACATCGTTTGCAAACTCAACGAATTGAGTTACCCCCAGATCCCTGTAAAATCCCAAAGAAACATCAAACCCAAAACCGAATCCTGCAGGTCTTCAGCCTTGAACTATCAGCTTTCATTAAGATTCCCCAGGTCTTCAGTGAACAGCGCTTTTGTAACTACTGTAGACTTCAGAAACCTGTATTTTTCCGTGCAAAACCCTTCACGCTGGCTGGAGAATTAATTAAAATCCTCAAATATGTGTATGTGCAAAACATTCCACGCCGAACCGTTTGTATCACCAGAAAATCACAAACTCTACCACCTGTGATTGCGTTTAGAAATTTACCGAAGAAATTCAATTTTTATCCCCCTATTTCTTTGGTAAAATCTCTAAACCTTAACATATTCTTTCCACTTCAAAGAAACTGTCGTCAAATGTTCACCAGTTCCCTCCACTAAGCGGAACTGTCATCAATCTCCGTTGAATGTTCTTGGTTTTTCAAAAAATCACGAAAACGAATTTCTTCTTTGCATAAGCTAGTTGAATAAGAACGTCCCCTAGTACCCCGTAGGATCCGACTTGTATCCCTCCAAAGACTTTGTGAACTCGTTAGGACCGGTGTTGACATTCCAGGTTCATTCATTCGTTACCAAATGCGAGAATATGACAATAAACAAAAAAGATTTCTTCGTTGCATATTCTAGTTGATAAAGCAATGTCGCCTAGTACCCCATCGGATCCGACTTGTATCCCTCCAAAGACTTTGTGAACTCGTTAGGACCGGTGTTGGCGTTCAAGGTTCATACGTTCGTCTTCAAATGCGAGAATATGACAAATAACAAAGTGCTTTCGAACATTTTCGAATAACCGATAACACTCATAAACAATCGACGTGCGGAAGTGAACATACCGTGTTGTTTTTGGTTTTTGGCCCATAATAGTCGCGTCACCATTTTTGACATTTGCATCGGTAACCGTGACTACCCCACAATTTTTCAACCATCAAGTATCATCATCCTTCTTTTTTTTTTTTTTTTTTTTTTTTTTTTTTTTCGTCATGCCTCGAAAGATGTCAAGTTTCTCGAAGGATTCATCCTTCGATTGATCAGACCTTTCGAATGATCAAGATATCTTTCAAATTCTTGATTTTTCGAAAGATGATCCTTCGATAAGGAATTTCATCCTTCGAGGAAAGTAACATCTTTCGAACAGTCTGTCATCCTTCGAACCATGTTTCAATCTTTCGAGCACTGTTTCATCTTTCGGGAGTGGATCTTTCGAAATACGAAGCTGCCAAGAACATCAAGAACACAGCGCTGTTTATTTTGCAGATTTTTGACGAAAACATTGTATTTTTGATTTTTGATGATGATAACTTGATTATATAGGTGAAAAACATAAAACCCAACACTCGTTTCAGCACAGATCTGAATATTCGGGTCCAGATCTGAGTTTTTCTTGATTTTCACCATTTTTACATCTTGAACAAAAAGCACAAAAATCACAGATCTAGAGCACATGTGACTTAGTAAACGGTTAGATTTACTAAATCGGGCACCATGGCTCTGATACCAATTGTAGGACCGGGTTTGGGGACCGAAACCGTGATTTTCATGGTTTTGTTCAAAGACGGAAGAGATAAGAGAGGATAAACAAACAACTTTGTATTAATCCGGTAGTATAACATTACAAATCGGCCCGATTACATGATAACCGAACTAATACCAAAGGAGTATACATTCCGGGAGAGATCAAGTGGTGATCTCTCCCCGGGTGAGGTCTCAAACCTCCTCTCACTCTCTTGCACACACTTGTGCTCTCACTCTTATGTTGCAAATGACAAAGTGTTGGTATTTATACCAAACACAGGTTGTATGGTCGAAGGATCAAACTGACTGGTCGATAGATCATCTGTCGACCATTCAGCTTTCGAAAGATACACATATACCTCGAAGGATGACATATCCTTCGAGGTCCATCTTCAACCTTCGATGGATATCTTTCGAGCTCATCGAAGGATACACAATCCTTCGATGCCTTATCCTTCGACACCAACATTAAACAACCATAATTTGTCTAGCACACACACACGGTCAAACGAATAACCCTCTCGTTTGACCACTTCAAACGAGCGGGTCTATACACGTTCGATAGACCGTTTCACTAACTATTACAAATTCAGCGTAAAATAATAACTAATCTATTCGACAAGCATCGGACACAAAATCTGCATCAACACTAATTAAACTTTAAAGATGCAAAAAAACATCTTAATTATACCACTCCATTATGCAAAAAAACCCAGGACCTAACGGTGCCGTTATTCTGCCGGTTTTATTCCGACTGGCGTTTTTAAGTTACAAAGACAGAGTAGAAAAAGAAAGTTATTAGGTTTCAATTTGTTATTTGTTCTTTCAGCCGTCAAACCACCCCATTAGGCCGTACAACCCAAGAACATCAAGAACCACTGTACACCGCCGGCTGAAGGATAAAAACTAGGGTTTGAAGCTTTTGTTAGTGTGTTGTTAAAGAATTGAAAAGAAGGTGGAGGCACATTTTGTCTGTAGTAAATATTAGGCTTTCTCTTGAGTGGTCTTGTTATAGCAAAAAAAAAAAAAAAAAAAAAAAAAAAAAAAAAAAAAACAGGGTAATAAATAAAAAATTAATTAAATTATTTATATTGCATCGGGTTAAAAAAAAAAAAAAACCTCATCAAAGATTTTAATACTACTACCATGAGCTAACGGGTTACGTGGGGTTCCATTTAGAGGGTGGGCAACTAGCGGTTGCTGCCCTTCTTTTATATATATAACGGTTTTCCACTCCCATAACTCATCTCGAGTTCGGCTTACCGCTTGTGTGTTTTCTCTAAAACGGCATCTTAAATACGCGTATGGCTCCTACGAGGAGGGGAAGGGATGTTAAGTCGGGAGGGCCCGTGTAGGGTTCTGCTAGTGGACTAAGGACGTGTCCTTTCAAACTTTTTCACGAATGTAAAGATGGAAAGCCGGGGTCTGTGGGTTTTTTTCGCCTGCTTGAACACATGCAAAGCACCCACTTCAAGACTGAAAACCGAAAGCTAACTTTGAAGGAGGCTATCTCCAGGGACTTGGACCTCTTTTTGGACGTTGGGGAAGTTCTTAAATCAGGGGATAAATGGTTGCGTGCCCGTTGCATGGCAATGCATGATGATGAGGTCGTGTCGTTTGCCATGGTCTCGGGGGACGTGGAAGATTTCGTCGTTGGGATCCGGAAACCATGTCAAGTGGTGGTTGACACAAACCCACGTCACTTAGCAAGGCTCGGGGGTGGTGTTAACCTCCTTGAGCGGGTTTTTTCCCTCTCTGTTCAGACTGTTAAAAGCATTCCTCCCAGTTGTCGGCTGATGTTTGCTCAGGTTTTAAAAGGGGCTTTGCGCAAAGTGGTTACGTCACCAGGATCGGTCGACAATTGGGTCCAATTATTTTTGCTACCGCGTTGCACCTTACGAGTGGTCAGACCATCCTCCCGACAAGAACGACGATCAGGGAACAGGAAATCTCTGCAGTGTAATAACATCCTACATGCGCTTACAGTTTGGAAAGATGGGTCTGGTTTTGATGATTTGCTCTCGTCCCTATTAGATAGCGTGGGGAGGCGGGGCCTCCTAGGGGAGAATGCAGGAAGGAGGGAGACAGAGACAGGGACCCTAATATTAAGCAATGTCTCCGGAAAGTTAGGGATGGACATTTTACGGCTGCGGTTAAGGTACTAAGCTCCAGTGGAGTCGCCCCTCTAGGTGATTCGACCTTGAAAGCTCTTATTGATAAACACCCTGTGGTGCCGCCCCCTCCTTGCCTCCCAACCCTCACGCCCAACCCACTCTTGTAGTTGATGAGGAGTGTGTGCTCAAATGTATCCGATCCTTTCCTAAAAGGGACATCGTGTGGTAGGGACGGGATACAGGCCCAACACTTGTTAGATGCTATCGGAGGTGAGGACTCAATGAGTTCCTTGGGTTTGCTAACGACCATTACAGAAGTTGTCAACTTATGGCTTGGAGGATCCTGCCCTAAGGTGCTGGCGGAGTTTGTTGCCTCAGCCCACTTACCCCTTTATTGAAACCCGATAAAGGAATTCGACCTATTGCTGTGGGGGGTATCTGGCCAAGGTTGGTTTCCAAGGTGGCAATGAAAAAGGTCGGGAAAAACATGGCCCAGTACTTGGGGGACTTTCAATTTGGGGTGGGGACGTCAAATGGTGCAGAGGCGGTGCTTCACAGTGTGAACAGGTTTCTCAACTCCTTTCATGCAGATGGTTCCTTAGCCTTGCTTACTGTGGACTTCTCCAATGCGTTCAACACGGTTGACTGCACAACCTTCCTTAAAGAGGTTCATCAACATTGTCCGTCAATCTATCGATGGGTCCAATTCCTTTACGCCCAGCCTGCTTGGTTGTGTGTTGGTAATGAGTGTATTAGGGCTACTACCGGAGTGCAACAAGGGGATCCCTTGGGGTCCCTTCTCTTTTCCCTTGCCTTACACCCCCTCATTCTCCGGGTGCAGGACCCGCTGTAACCTCCCGTTTCATGCTTGGTACTTGGATGATGGGACGATTATCGGCAACGCGACTGAGGTTGCTAGGGCCTTAGACATTATTAACGAGGAAGGGCCATCTCTAGGGCTTTACCTCAACATTAAGAAAACAGAGGTTTTTTGGCCGACATGTGATGGGCGCAAAGTTCAGGACGGGCTTTTCCCGAGAGAGATTGGTAGACCAGAGAAGGGGGTTAAGCTACTTGGTGGAGCTGTTAGCCATGACCCTAGCTTTATTGGGGAGTTGGCAGGGCGGCGGACGGTGGGGGCGGTTGACCTCATGAAACTCTTGCCCTGCCTTAGGGACCCTTAATGTGAACTCCTTCTGCTAAGGTCTTGCATGGGGGTTGCTAAGTTACTTTTCGGGCTGCGGACTTGTCAACCTCATTTGATGGTGGATGCGACATCCTGGTTCGATGATGGCCTCCAGGAGGCTATAGAAGACATAGTCGTGGGTGGAGGCCCCTTCTTTGGGGACCTCCAATGGCGTTTGGCATCTCTGCCAATGCGTCTAGGTGGTTTGGGTCTCCTCTCAGCTCGAGTTGTTAGGGTTTATGCTTTTGTGGCGTCCAGAGCTCAGTCTTGGGAACTATAGGATCATATCCTTCGAAACAGTGGGGTTGTCGGGCTCGACGGGGACTATCTGCAGGCGCTCGATCGCTTAAATGTCTCTCTCCCAGACTTTGATATCAGCGGTTTCTCTAACAAGGACACCGACCCCTCGAAGCCACAAAAAACTTTGGCGAATGCTCTGTTTAGCAAAATCGCTCGAAGCCTGGGAGAAAATTTTGATTTGTCATCTCGCCAGAAGGCAGTGTGGGAGTGCCTGAAGGGTCCCCATGCTTAGGATTTTTTGACTGTTGTCCCAATTGAGGGGCTGGGACAATGTATGTCAGCAGTATAATACAGAGCAATCCTTAAATACCGGCTGTTGATCCCTATGTACCCAGAAGATGAAACCTGCCCGATATGTCGTAAAGCTTGTATGGATAAATACGGAGAGCACGCAGTGCATTGTAAAGAGCTCCCTGGGTTCAAATATCGGCATGACTGGGTGCGAGATGTTTTGTGGGACATCCTGAGAAGAGCTGGGATTTCGGCTAAGAAAGAGGCTCCTGTGAATTTCTTTACAGACCCTATCGAAGGGAGATCTACTCTGCGACCAACGGATCTTCTCGTTTTTGGTTGGGCTAGGGGGAAACATGCTTGTGTGGACCTCACGGGGGTTTCCCCTCTGGTTGGTTTAAGGGAAAACGGGTTTGTAGCTGGACAAGCAGCAACAAAGGCAGAATCGAAGAAAGTTGATAAGCACGCTAAAGCTTGTGATGAGAACCAACATGTTTTTGTCCCTTTTTCCTTTGACACATTTGGCTCCCTAGCGCCAGAAGCTATCCAATTCCTGACCAGGGTCTAACGGGTCATCCACAACAATTGCTCAGCCTCAGGGGGGACGGGGTTTTGTCTTTGGTAGATTAGGGTTTGCAATTCAGAAAGGGGTGGCGGCGCAGCTTGTTGCCCGTCTACCTTCTGTTTTGATGTAACTTGACAAGTATGAATGAAATCCATTAGTTTATTTAATTATACGAATATTTTAGTAAAAACTAGTGGTGGAGACCTGCCGCGAAACGGTAGAGGATTAGATTGCATCAATATATCGGTTAACGTAACTGAATTATATTCGGATATATAACATAAAATATTTATTAATGTTGATTGTTTACAATGTTAAACAAAACTTACAATCAACTATTCTAAGTATGTACACTTATAACTTTATTTTTTTTCACTAATATTGGTAGGCCGTGCGAAATGCGAGACAAGCACGTCTAATTCAACTTGGAGTGCAACCTGTTTTTGTCGTTTGTCGGTGTTTCTTTTAGCAGTTTAGTTTCTCATTAATCATTTGATCCGAGTTGACAAACTCCTCACGGAGGCTAGCAACTCTTTTGAACACATCCATATAATGGTTTGAGGTTGACATGCTAATGAAGAAGAAGGTAACAAATCAATTATCTTACATTATAACTAAAAATAAACATTATATGAACAAATGTATGTAAAAACAACTTGGCTAGAACAAACTATAACAACCCTTTGGCGCATACAAGCACCTATGGAACTCATCATTCGTCATCGCCAATAATGTTATATTCAAAATTAACCTATAAGAAAGTAAACCAAAAACCATAATATCAAATATAAAAATTCTTTAAAGTTAGTTTGATTTTTTTGGTTTAGCTCAGGAATACGGTTTATGCCGGAATAATTTTATTAAGCCATCAGAGATTGTAACACCATATTGCAAACATCATAGCTAATTTAAATTTAAATACAATAAAAACTCTATAAATTAATACTCGATAAATTAATAATCTCGATAAAATTAATAATGTGTCGAGTCCCAACTTAGAACCAGTACAAAATTGAACCCCAATCGATATAATAATAAGATAATAATTTTTTTGAAATCACAGTGTGTATATATTGGTCCCAACGAAACTATAAATTAATAATTACTAAAAGATTCCAAATTTAAAGATTGTCTAGTAAAAAACAATGAACTTAAAAAATTCAATTAATTTGTGAATTTACATTGGACTTAGAAATTTAAAGGTCACACTACAAGAAAAAAGGTTAATAGCGGCGACCTTATTAGCGGCGACATCCAATATGTCGCCGCTATTGGTCCAATCCGCAATCCGGTATCCAATGTTCAATCATAGCCACACGATTGTCATCAACATCCAACGGTTGCGGTTACTTGATATCAATAGCGGCGACACAAGACTCAATAGCGGCGACATTATGTCGCCCCTATTGGACGACTGAATAAGATCAGAAATCAGCGCCTTTTCCCTTCCCTCCACCTACTTTCCCCCAAATTTTTTGCAGCCCAAATCGGTTTCCTCTCCAAAATCCGGCGAATCTCTTCATTCCTACTTCAAATCGGTTAGTTTTATGTTGATTTTTTTGTTTATTTTGTTATATAGGTTGTTAATTTCTTGGTTCTTGGTGAATGTAGGTTCTCCACCGGCACCTTCTCGTCTCCACGGCCACCACCGTCACCACCTCTTCTGCTCGTGCAAAATAAGGTTAGTTTATGTTTAAATTAACTTTTAAATCTGTTTATACATATTTTTTTTGTTTTTTTTTTTTTAAATCTGCTCGTGCATAAACTGTTAGAACCCTAGTTTAGTGTTTGTAATGGCAAAAGTTGCGAGTTTGTGACACGGTTATCGGTTAAATAAGTGAAACTGTTGAAACCCTAGTTTTAGTGAGTTAAATTAGTGTATATAATAATGGGTTAAATTCATAGGGGTTAGATCTTAAAAGCATTCAAAATAATGTGTGGACCGAAATCGATCGTTAATTTAGATCTTTTTTTGGTGTGAATCGGCGCTTGATTTGATTATTATCAAGTGGGGTTGAGTTTTTACAAACCCTAGGTTAGGTATAATTGGGTATATATAGATCTGAGTATAGGTTAGCAGTTTATGTTGACCGTGTGAGTTGATTTGAATAATAATTATGGATCATGTTGTTGGTGGGAAGTTTAAGCTTGGGAGAAAGATTGGGAGTGGATCTTTTGGTGAGCATTATTTAGGTATGTTTTTGATTGTTTATATTAAAGCTTTGTTTTGGGTATTTTATTTATTATTTTCAGTGGTTGATTTTCTTTTTGTTTGATGATGTGTAGGTGTTAGTATTCAGACTCGGGAAGAAGTTGCTGTTAAGCTGGTATTGATCTCTATTCTTGATGATGATTTTGATGTTAAATTGATTGATTTATTTATTGACTTGTTGTGATGTGCTTTTGGAAGTTATTATCTGATGTTCTGAACTTAAATAAACATAGTTAGATATATAATTGCAGTAAAATATGTTCCAAGATACTATGTTTGGACTTGCTTCATTGAAGATGTAATAGCCTCTTTTGATGGTGTCTAGTGTTTCGCAAATAATGATTATTTAAAGAAGCACTAGTGTAAGATATTGCTGTAAAAGTTTTATTGCAACGTTATCAGACCGATCGCTATTCGCTTCGAGAATGCACATCCAAACGCCCCATCGTATACCTTTTATGTAGGATTTTATGTATGTGATTATATTATGCTCTGTTAGTAGTATATGAATATGACTATCATAGTATGTAATTTGCATTCGTATTAAATTCATGCTATATTAGTTGCTTTCGTATAGGGCTAAAGGCTGCATATATTTGTAAGCTCTCAGACCTAAATCTGGAAGTCCTTATTAGTTAGATGTATAGTCCAAAAATTGTATGTTAGATTTCTTCTAGAACCACAGCAATGCTCATGCTTTATTGTTTTAAAATCCTTGCATTTTGTAGCCAGACGACCTTATAGAACCACGACATATATGTTATGGTTTATGTGTGGGCTCTTTGTAGTCGATTCACCTCATGTCTACTTTTCATAATGGCTTTACCGTATGTTTATATTCTCTGTAACTGCAATGTACAGGAACCCACCAAAACGAAGCATCCTCAACTTCATTATGAATCAAAAGTTTATTTGCTGCTTCAGGGAGGAAGTGAGTCTCTATCTCTGTGTTAATACTATCCCAGATCAACATAATATGTGGTAAATAAGTACCTTTTGAATAACACGAGCATTTGTTTACGTTTGTTATAATGAAGTGGGAGTACCTAGCCTTAAGTGGTTTGGAGTTGAAGGCGAGTACAATGTCATGGTGATCGACCTACTTGGACCAAGCCTTCAAGACCTTTTTAACTATTGCAATAGAAAGTTTTCTTGAAGACAGTTTTAATGCTTGCAGATCAATTAGTAAGCGCTAGTGATCCCATCTTTTTATAGATTGTTTTAGTTCAAAATCACTAATAATCTATTATGTAACTTCGCAAATAAATAGAGTTGAGTACATGCATGCAAGAAAATTTCTTTATCGTGACCTAAGGCCTGATAATTTTTTAATGGGCCAGGGCCGCAAGCGCAAGGCAAATCAGGTGATTGTCCACTTATGGATTAGGAATCACCATTAATTTGATCAAGAATAAACGTTACCTTTTTTGATATCTTATTAATGTCATTATGGCAGGTGTACATCATTGATTTTGGCCTCGCAAAAAAGTATAGGGATCTTCAAACTCATAGACACATACCGTATAGGTAACGTTGCAACCTTTTTTATATCTGTATATTTGGAACCCTTACACGATAATTTTTCATCAGGGAAAACAAGAATCTTACGGGCACCGCTGGTTACGCTAGTGTCAACACACATCTTGGAGTTGGTGAGTAGTTTTTCATATCAGTGATTTGTTTCGGTATGATGAATAAGTTAATGCGTTTAAAATTTTAAATGTTTTAATTATCCAGAGCAAAGTAGACGGGATGATTTGGAATCACTTGGTTACGTTCTTATGTATTTCCTAAGATATGGCCATTACTTGTCAGCTCCTTTTTTTAATTTGACATTTTGTTTTACTAAATCCTGACACATGTAAAAGTTAGTACCACAAGTAATCTTTATTCATACAAGTTTTGTGTGTATTCCAAGGTGGTTTTTCTCTGATTATAAGAAGGAAAAGAACACTAAAGTCAATAACAAGTATGAAATATGCCATGGATATAGCAAGGAATGACGTGGCTGCTAATCCAAGATATGATCCTGTATGACCTTGGTTTATTAGTCGAGCAACCATGGAATGACTAGTTAGCTGTAAGTGCTTTTGTTTTTACATATATTGGGATTGGTTTCAAATTATTGGGATTGCTAATAATATTGGGTTTGATATGTGTTTATGTAGGAATACGTTTCGACTTTGTTCCAAAGTTCGGCATTCGTAAACCAACTTGAATCCTTTCTTGCGGCGAGGGGAAAGCAAGTCGCACCCGACGATGAGTATGACGATGACGACCTAACTTGAATCCTTTCTTGCGGCTATTTTGTACGGATATTTTAGAATGTTATTTTTCGGATATTTTAGGATGTTATTTTTCGGATATTTTAGGATGTTTTGTACGGAAATGTTTTGAGCGATTTTAGGCATTATGTTTGTTTAGTCTGTTTGTGTTGCGTAAAACTTGAAAATTGGCAGGTTTGTTCAAAACGGGAATTACTGCAAACGCAGCAAAAAAGTGAAATTTTTTTTTGACTTTTAGCGGCGACATATGTCGCCGCTAAAGGTCCTAATCATTAGCCGCTATTGACTGCACCTATTAGCGAAGACTTTTTAGCGACGACATGTGTCGCCGCTAAAGGTCCTAATCATTAGCGGCGACACATACCTTTAGCGACGACAAGTAGACCTTTAGCGTCCAAGTTTTAGCGGCGACTCAATAGCGGCGACATGTCGCCGCTATTAGCTTTAGCGGCGACAGTTTGGACTATTAGCGGCGACATTTGTCGCCGCTATTGGTCGACTTTCTTGTAGTGTCATTCATAAAATCACGCTAAATTAATAAATTTAGCCTCTTCAACATGTTGCGCACACTCCATGTAGCCTCCACGATGACCAACCGCGCGAGAAGCATCTATAAGAGCAGCAACAGCTTTATCTAGTTCTCCTGCGTTAAGGATGGAGTTGGCCATCTACAACAAACGTAACACGTCAGTCAACAGGGTTTGAAGAGTAAAGCCAAAGGTAAGAGGAAAATCATACCAGAACTATTCCTCGGCCGCGCAGCCACTCAGCCTCAGAGACCAAAGTATCAACGATACCTTGAGCCTCGGAGAAGTTGTTTTGCGCCACATTAAGAGCAGATGTGCTAATGTCTCGCGCCTCCTCCGCCTTCTGTTTGGCCTCCTCAGCAGTAGTTGCCTTAACTTTTTCAGCTTCAAGGTCGATTTCCAAGGACTCGCTTCGGTCAACCTGCTCTTGCAAGCGACGTTTCAACACAGCAATCTCGACGTCCTTGGCAATCAAATCCTTGTCTTTACTTGACAGCTGCACCTTCACCTCAGCCAACTCAACCTACAAGCGATAAAGGACTCAGTTAATTCTGCTAACAAAAGCATAAACTGAAAGAGAAGTTTCTCGAACCTCAGCCTGCTCCTTAGCAGCTTGCGCAGTCTGCGCATCCTCGACCCTCGCTGTCAGCTCAGCAACCTTTCCTTCGAGCTCAGTAATCTTATTTCGAGCAGCATAAGTGCCCTGGTTGTCCTTCTCACATATTTTCTTCCATTCAGCCTTCTCCTTCGCCAGCTGATCCTCAGCAGCTCGAAGTTTACCTCTCAGGCCCTCGCGCCCCCATTCTTCTGATTTCTTGTCGGCCTCAAACTTGGCCTTCTCTTCTCCAAACTTAGCATTAGCCTTCTCAAACTCCTTCACCTGCCTCACAAGGCGCTCACGGTATTTCTCCCAATCATTCCGCTCCTTGACGATTGTACGCCATTCTCGTACAATCTGGTGGTTGGCAGCGCGAGTATTGGCCTCACCAACCACATAAGCATGATACAGTCCATCGTGAGTCCGTGCCCTCTGCCGATTAACCTCACCAGGAGGAAAGGAGTTCAAGAACCAATCACGGCAAGGGCCGAACTCTTGAAAGGTGTCTTTTTGTTTCAAACCCTAGGGAGCTTGGTGAAGAGCATCACCACGCTCTTCTTCGGTATACGTCTTGTAATAGATATCCCTAAGGGTATCCTTTGGGCCAATAACCTGGGGGTTATACCCTCCAGCACCGCCAGAACTCGCTCCACCGGAGACATACGGACCTGATCCCCTACTAGAATTTACTTTGGAGCGGTGGGGGGCATCAGGTTGCGTTGGGTGGGTAGGTTTGTCAACTCCTGACACCTCTCTTTCAGTAGCCCTTTTTTCTTTCTCCTGCTCAGCTTTTTTCCTCCTCTCCTCATCGGCTTTTTTCTTCTCTTCCTCGCCTTTCTTCTTTTTCTCTTCATCAGCCTTCTTCTTACGCTCCTCGTCAGCTTTCTTCTTGTCTTCCTCAGCTTTCTTCCTCTCCTCAGCTTTTCTCTTCTCCGTCTCAACAGCTTTCTCCTTCTCGCCCTCAGCAGCCTGTTTATCCTTCTCAGACTCTACCACAGAAGTCTTGAAAGGTTTGATGGTAACCTTAGGCCTTTTTTGCGCCGGCTCTGAGGGCTCTGTAAACACGACACCCTTCTTCTCAGGGGTCTTCTTCTTAGCCTCTGTAGAAGCTAAGTGTTAAAAGAGAGGAAGCAATAAAGCGCAAAGAAAATAAGGAAAAACTAACCAGGAGAAAATTTGTAAAGAGAGCGCAGATTACTCTGCTTCCCGAGCACAGGAACTCCTCCAGCCTTCGGCGCAAGAGACACACTAGCTGTGGTCTCGCTCCTACTTCTTTTCCGGCTGATTAATTGTGCAGCAGGCTCTTCCTCTTCTTCTTCCTCCTCTTCATCATGCGCAACAGAGGAGGGAGTCGCCCCAGCATACGGGTTACGAGAACCTACGCTCCCTGAGCTCTTGGAACCAGCTCCTCCTGACTTCTTCTCGCCTATACGTGACAAACCTTCAAGTGAGCCACTGATTATAACATAATCTTCCAAGTTACTCTGACGAAGGTGAAGAGTACCTTTGTCAGCAGCAACAGACGCTGCGCGGCTACTCCCACTTTTCTTGCTAGTCACTTAAGGTTCAAGTTTGATCACCTTCTTCTTCCTAGAAGGTTTCTTCTTCTTTTCCTCCGGGTCAATACCCAAGTGGTGCAACACACCTGCAAAGACGTTAGACCACGAACTTAGCTCTCCATTTGATGATCCCACAGACTCCTCGCTGGAAAGATAGACAATCTCTTTCCCAGCAGAAGTCAAAGCGCGCAAGGGACGAGGGTTAGGTATATGCGCACCTTCGGTTGCAGTAGGTGGATCGGTGAACGCATCAGCAACTGAGTACATAAAATGACCCTTAATCTGGTCATACCAGTATTCTTCACCAGGCTTGAGAGGGCGCACGCCCATAGACCCACCATAGGTGGGGAAGGCGGCTTGATACAAATGCACCTCTACAAGTCAAATTATGTGAATAAGCACAAGTTACGAAACAAGATATCAAAGAAACTAAGAAAATTTACCAACCTTTATCGTCAAACATCAAAACTGGAACTTCCTCGCTGTCAGGCAGCCATTGATCACTCATTCGCGCGACAACAAGGAGATTCTCTCCAAATATTCGGTTGGGGGTTGCAGTAAGCTTCTGATACCAAGCCTCATTCTTGGGAATCGCCAGATCTTCCTTCACAATCGGCTCAGACCAAGCGCGGAAAGTCATGGCGATCGGGATCACCTCCTCGCGAATATAAAAGAACTTTGGTTTCGAGTCATGGAAACTCTTGGGAGGGTTAAGGAGTATCTTCTTGGCGGCCCCTCGGCTAGCAAACGAGAAGAATCCCATGTTGCGGATCAACTGGTAAAAGACTCTGAATCTTTCCACAGTCGGCTCAATGTCATGAGATCGACAAAGAAACTCGAAGTGTCGAACCCTGACCATTCCAGGAGGACTCAGTTGTGAAATATGGAACCCATAAAACTGAAGAATGTGGGCCATAAAATTAGTCGCCAGCAACCGGAAATTGCACTGATGAAAGAAATCTTCAAATAACGTGATATAACCCGGCGGTGCATCAGCGGCCGTCTGATTTTGACCGGGATATCTGGCATCCCATTCTGGTGGAAACCGGAAACTCCTTGTGATTTGCTCGAACAGCCCCAAGTCCCACCTAAGGACGGGAACGGGACCTTCCTCACCGGGATTCTCTTCCGGATGTTCTTCAGCCATCGATGATAAAGCAGGAAGTTTGAATATCTACTCAAGATACTTGAAGATCTGCTAGTGTTCTTCAAGATTTTGAAGATTCAAAGAGTATACGATAAGAGAGAAAATATGGCAACAGAAGTGGGAAAAGTGAATTGCATTCACCCCTTATTGGATATATATACCCATCGCATTTAATGCGATGGGTAAACATGCCGAAATCGCCGCGCACGTGACCAATCAGAGGACGACACGTAAGGCGAAAATCCCGGGGTGACGGTTACCACGCGCGCGTGGAGCTCACTCTCCTGACGGAAAGCCAAACCGTCAGAGACAACTTGATGAAAGCCGTGTAAGTGGTCAACTCAAACGTCACTATCAACGACATTTCCCACCGACTTGTCAGATTTCAAATTTCGAGGATTTTCCCGCCCAAAATTACTACAAACTTCATGCAGAAGCTACTAAGGCCGCGCAATACTAACAATAACTCAACAGTCCTGCGCGCCTACACCAAAAGGCAACGAATCACCAGGAGCTAAACCTGGTAGCCGCCCCGTAGTAACCAACAAGTAATTACACGCGCGCCGTCTACCCGTGTCAAATAAGCGTTTTTTGCAACTTTCTTTTTTCTAAGTCCAGAGCTCCAACCATTTGCCTCGCGCATGGTGCAGCACTGGACTGGGGGGACTTGAAGGGGTATGGTCCCAAAAAAGCCGCGCAAACCTTATTCAGGTCGTGCGAGGAACCATACTCCTTATTCAACAGATTCCTTATTGACAACCTTGCGCGGGCTACTTCAGCCTTCTTTGATCCGGCACGAGGTCTGAGCAATAGGAAGCTCCACTTTCAACACTTAGCATCCTGAAAGAGCATCCAGTGACCCATACCCTGCGCGGGGTAGTTACGTGTTCAGCAAGAATCGCGCGTGACTACGGTGCAAGGCTGTTTCAGATAGTACACAAGGTACAAGTGGCAGAAGAAAAGAGCCAATCAGCGTCCTTCTGACCCTGCCCAATCGTGCTCCACGATCGTCTGACATGCAGGAGACAAAAAGTACTTAAGGACGCCTACATGGCACCAATCACAGGGCAGAGACACCTGCCCCACGATCTCCACTTACCTGCTGATGGCAGAGAGGCGGCCAGGCCGACAACCATGACACGTGGCTCCAATCACGGTGCGCCAGCACCAAAGAACTCCTAGAAGCCACTAACGATTGACACCATTGAGACAAAGAGCATATCATCCAAGTTGTCGCCTTCCGGCCCAAGGCCCATCAACCCATATCCTCTAAATCTCTCCGGCTATAAATAGAGACATTAGTTCACAGGTTAATGTAGGTCCCTCTCGGAGGTTGAGATTAAACCTAATCCTTGTTATGTCAAACACACTAGCGAGTGCGGAATCCAAGCTAGCATGCAAACCGAGATCGAACAAGCACAAACACAAGACACACAATATTCACCGATTAACACCACTTGTATTAAACGTATGAAAGGTTCCGGTTACAAGCACAATGTTTACAAATCTGTTTTGCAAACTCTCTAAGTGTGTGTGTGTTTTGACAGAATGCAAACTCTCTAAACTGTCTCTCTAAAGTGCTCTATTGAAAATAACACAACACACGGGTATTTATACCCAACACAGCAGGTCTGGTCGAAGGATCAGGCAGACTGGTCGAACGATCATCTGTCGACCAAAAACATCTCGAAGGATCCATATGTATGACGAAAGATGGGATCTTTCGTGGTCCATCTATCGAAAGTTATCTATCGAGCTCACCATCGAAGGATATAAGTAATCCTTCGATGGCTCATCCTTCGACTCAACCATATTACAACCAAAGTTCAAACTGTTTGGCCAAGTCAAACCGGAGGATGGTTGACTTGGTCAAACTTACAGGACTACGAAGACATCGTTTTACATCATGACTGAATACAGACAAAGTACAGACACAAGTGCACCAACAAACTCCCCCTTGGCTGTAGCTTTGTCTGGCTGAAGCTTTGTCTCGATCTTTATAACTCGATCTTTGTGTCTTCAACTTTGACGTCCTTACAATTCTTCAATGTCGGAGGATCTTTAAAGTCTTCACGTCTTGAAAGCAGAAAGTGTACCAACAAACTCCCCGTTTGATGTAGGAAGAGTGTTGACAAACTCCCCCTTAACATAAGCTCCCCCTTGAGTTATGCTCGTGAATGTCTTGATCTTTACAACTTGAGATCCTTGTGGTGTTCAAGGTCAGCGGCAACTCCATCATCTTTGTCTTTTGAGTGCCTTCACGTCGTGTCTTCAATCCAAAGCTTGTCATCGACCATGTTCTCCTAGCCTTTAGAATCTGCACATGCAAGAAATCTAAACGCGTAATGAGAACAACCGCCTGGAATAGTAACATAAACAAACAACACACGTGTGACCATTGTTCAAACAAACACCGTCCGACAGTTTGAAAGTTTAAAGTATTTGATCAAATTCAATTTAACTTTCAAAACATTGCAAATATCGACCGTTTATGAAGTTTTAGTCATTTTCGGTTTTCGTTCAGGTTTCAGGTAACGAAGACTCGAGCTCCAACATCGTACGATCGAAAATAAAATAGAAATAAAATCTTTTTGGCTTTTAGAAAGTTTATATTAAAACACACCTAAAATCTTTTTGGTATTTTTGAATATTTCGAAAGTAAAGACAGAAAGCAGTAAATAAATATATACAGACATTCTTTTTGCGAGTTTCGAGGGTAAGAGAATCATATCAGTGTACGGTCATGCCAAAACGCTCTTGTTGTTCAGTTAATTAACATTAAGATAAGCATCCTATAACAATTATCGGTATTGTTGTCCACATAAGCTCAACTTATCAGATGTAATCATGGCGAGGGGATACGTTAAGGTATGATTTATACTTACCGACCGGTGTTCATCCACATCACGACACATTCCCGTATCAAGGTATGCACGAGGGTTCATCTTACCGGTGAGTATACCGATTATCATCTGTTTGACCGTATATGATGTGAGATTCTCACTTATTTTGATTTGAAAACAAGTCCTATGTGATATAATCACTTATTGATGAGGAACTTGATTTTCGATGCATGAAGGGCACAGGAGCAAGTCCGTGAACAGGTCAGTACTTTCGTACAGCAGAGAGACGAACTTGACTCCCGGAAAGAATTTGTGATATTATATCACTTATTTGGAGGGACATGTGATTGTTGATCACTTATTGAGGTCGAATGCAATATGTACACGTTTGTATAGTATCATGGAAGATCTAGACTTGCGTCCCCGTTATTTTTCGGTAAAAGATACAACCATGATACCCAGATGATAAGCAGCATAAAGACCGAATATCTCAGAACCTCGGCAATCTCTCAAACGAAATTTCGGTACTAAGACCATATGCCAATGAATGGTTCCCACCCAGTCTTCAGTCGGATTAAGTTTATATCACCCTGCACACTTTAAAATGATTGTGAGCCTACCGATACATCTTATATAGAGCTGCTTATCAATTTTTCATTTTAGGTTTAAAGAGGTTTAGACACCGATGTACTATCATTTTCTCTTTTGCTCGCCAGAAAACTCATTTTTGCTTTTCTATTGTTTTTGTGTTTTTGAAAATTTTCGATGTTTTTGGATTTTTCAAAATTTTGGATTTACTCCCCCTAAAATCAACAAACTAAGACAAATTTAAAACACAAAGGTATTTACAAAAATGATTTTCCGATGTTGGTTTACTCTTGCTTGACCTTAATGCCGTTTACCAATAATAAATAGTCAAATCGTGATTTGTCAAATGCTTTGGTAAAAAGGTCGGCACGTTGGTCATCGGTGTGGACGTAAGCAACATCGATTAGCCTTTTCTCAAAGCAATCACGTATGAAGTGATACTTAATGTCGATGTGCTTAGTCTTTGAATGCTGCACAGGATTTTTAGTGATCTGTAAAGCAGCAGAATTATCAACGTAAATAGGAGTAGTTAGGAATTCAAAACCGTAGTCGCGCATTTGTTGTTGGATCCACAGGACTTGGGAGCAACAACTTGAGGCAGCAATGTATTCAGCTTCGCATGTTGATGTAGCTACACACGTCTGCTTCTTGCACTGCCATGTGACTAGGCGATTTCCCAAAAACTGACATCCAGCCGTTGTGGATTTGCCGTCGATTTTGCATCCGCCAAAATCAGAATCACTGAATGCGATCAAGTCAAAGTTATTATCCCTAGGGTACCATAGACCGGTGTCAGGGTAACCCTTCAAATAACGAAAAATCCTTTTTACAGCTGCAAGATGTGAGGCCTACGGGTTCACTTGATATCTGGCAAGCAGGCACGTTGGGTACATTATATCTGGTCTTGATGCTGTGAGGTACATAAGAGATCCGATCATTGCGCGATAGTATGAGGGGCTAACATCTTGACCCTTCAAGTCTGGAGTAATTCCGTGATTTTGTGGCAATGGGGTACCGATGGGCGTTGCATCAGACATCTGGAACCGGCTCAAGATGTCTCCAACATATTTAGTCTGATGGATGAATATCCCAGACTCAGTTTGTTGTACTTGTAGGCCCAAAAAGAAAGTCATTTCCCCCATGGCACTCATCTCGAATTTATCCTGCATAATGCGCTCGAAATTCCTACACAAAACATCATTAGTAGAACCAAAAATAATATCATCAACGTATACCTGTACCAGAAGAAGATCTCCATCTTGTTCTTTGATGAAAAGAGTACAATCGATAAGACCTCTGCGAAATCCATTCTCCAGCAGATAATTAGATAAGGTTGCGTACCAAGCTCGCGGTGCTTGATGAAGACCATATAGAGCTTTGTTGAGCAACCAAACCCGATCGGGATGGATAGGATCTTCAAAACCTGGAGGCTGTTCGACGTACACCTCTTCTTCCACCACACCATGTAAGAAAGCACTTTTCACGTCCATCTGGTATACCTTGAAACCTTTGAATGAGGCATAAGCCAGAAAGATTCGAATTGCTTCTAGACGTGCAACAGGTGCATACACTTCGTTGTAGTCGATTCCTTCAATCTGACGAAAACCTTGAACGACTAGCCTTGCTTTGTTCCGAATAACAATTCCACGGTCATCCTTCTTGCATTTAAACACCCAACGGGTACCAATCTTCTTGTATCCAGTAGGTTTCTCTACGAGTTTCCAGACACCAAGCTTCTGGAATTGTTGCAGTTCTTCCTGCATTGCTTCAACCCAAGAGCTATCTTTCAAAGCTTCTTTCCAAGTTCTTGGCTCTTCCTGTGAGACATAACACGCGAAAGACCAATCATTTTGTTGACCAGATTCTCGGATAGTTGCATACAAGCCTGCATTGTTGTTGTTTCGCAACATGTTTCTTGTTTGAACGCCACTTTGTACATTTCCTATGATGTTTTGTTGAGGATGGGTATTGTGAATCCTTGTTTCTGGATTATCTTGAACTGGAATATTTGTACCCAAATTGTTGAGATTGAGATCAACAACTAATTCAATGCCCGAAATTGACGAAGAGGACGATGCAGTAGCTTCAGCTGTTCCAGGGACAACCACTGGAGGTGTACCCTCTGAAGTACCATGAACTGCTGATATTGGAACTTCTTGATCTGCATCTAGGAATTCATCATCCTCTGAAGATTCGTTCAATTCGGTAGCATCGTGAAAATCCTCATTGTCGAGAGCATTATTGTTCACTGAAAATGGTTCTTGATTGACAATAATGGGACGAACCAACGGTGAATCTGTTGCATTGTCACTCTCGAAAAACATCCTTGCCGCAGCATTTTCTTCAACGGCTTCAACATTGATCGAATTGAAAAAGTCATCGTACTCAAACATCCAAGGCTGACCAGGATTTCTAACTGGCAAAGTGTGCCTTTGTACTCTGACTTCAGACCATTCCTCGACCCTTTTAGTCTCTAGATTCCAGACTCTTAAGTTTGGGGTGGAATACCCAAGAAAGTATCCTTCAATTGCTCTTGCCCCAAACTTTCCATTAGGATCGATTATTGTGCACGGAGCTCCAAACGGTTCAAGATAAGACAAATCTGGTTTTCGTTTGTTGATAAGCTCAAAACAGGTCTTGTTGTGCCTTTTGACTGTAAGGACTCGGTTCAACGTATAACATGCAGAGGACACAGCTTCAGTCCAAAAAGGAATCGGCAATTGTGACTCTACCAACATAGTCCTAGCAGTCTCGATCAATGTGCGGTTTTTACGTTCAGCGACGCCATTCTGTTGTGGAGTATAAGCTGCACTAAATTCGTGAAGAATACCTTTTGAAGTGCAAAACTCCGCCATGGCATGATTTTTGAATTCAGTACCATTGTCGCTGCGTATCCGCCTAACCTTCAAGTTGTAAAGATTCTCAATCTGAATGATCAAGTTTTTGATAATACCGAAGGTTTCACTCTTGTGTGCCATGAACGCCACCCAAGAAAATCTTGAATAATCATCAGTTATCACGAGGCAATATTGATCATTCCTAATGCTTTTGTGCTTGACAGGACCGAACAAATCCATGTGCAAACGTTCAAGAGGAACAGCCACCGTGTTGACTTTCTTTGAAGGGTGTCGCTTCTTCGTTTGTTTTCCTTTCTGGCACGAAACACAGACGTCTTGAAGATGGAAATTTTTAAGAGGAACACCATTCACCAATTCATTTGACACCAAATGATTCATTTTGCGTAAGTGAATGTGACCCATTCGTCTGTGCCAAGAGATTGAGTCTTTTTCTGTGGCTTTGGAAACGAAACAAGTTGCTTGTGCAGACGTAGTGATAGCTTGGCTCATATCAAGGACATACAGATCATTTATCCTTGGAGCCGACAAGAGAATCCATTCTTTTGGAATTTTGAAGCCGGGTTTCAGCACATAACATCCATTTGCATCAAAGTGTACTGAGAACTGCTTATCACAAATTTGAGAAACACTAAGAAGATTGTGATCAAGTTGTTGTACGAAATTGATCTTATCAAAACTAACACCCCCGTTGGAAATCATTCCTTCACCCGTAATATATCCGCCTTTATCTCCAGCAAAAGCAACATAACCTCCTCTAATAGATTTAACGTCGTAGAGAAGCTTCATGTCGCCTGTCATGTGCCTGGATGCCCCACTAT